>JASDQU010100707.1:269813-280738 GCA_032191745.1 Picea mariana | reverse complement strand
ACCTTGTCAACATGTTGCACATGATCCTCCCAAGACTTGCTATAGATTAGTATATCATCAAAAAATACTAACACAAATTTTCGAAGGAAGGGCTTGAAAATGGAATTCATCAACCCTTGGAATGTGGAAGGTTCATTTGTAAGGCCAAAAGGCATGACCAAAAATTCATAATGGCTTTCATGAGTTCGGAATGCTATTTTTGGGATATCTTCTTCCTTCATTCTAATCTGATGATACCCTGAATGAAGATCCAACTTTGTGAAATAGATTGCTCCATGTAGTTCATCTAAAAATTTATCAATGACAAGAATGGGAAACTTATATTTAATAATGATCTTGTTGATCTATCTATAATCTGGACACATACGCCATGAGCCATATTTCTTGAATACCATTACCACTAGTGCAGAGTAAGAACTTTGGCTAGGTATAATAATGCCAGCCTCTAACATTTCTTCAACCATGCGCTCAATTTCACTCTTCTGGGCATAAGGGTATCTGTATGGCCTGATGTTAGGAGGAACACTCCCATGAATTAGGTGAATATCATGATCATGATTTCGAGTGGGTGGAAGACCTTTGGGAATATCTTCAAATACTCTAGAATGCTTATCAATGATCCCTTGGAGATCTAGGGGAATAGATGGCTTAGATGTTTGAACATCTAGTGAGAATAGTTGTGCAATTAGACCTTGATGCTCATTTTTCAATAATTTTGTCATGCCATTGGAGCTTATCACCTTACTAGGTTTCCTTGTGATAGCTCTTAACTCAATTTCTTTTCCTTCCAATGAAAATTTCATGAAAAGTTCTTGAAAATTAAAAGCCACTATTCCGAATGATTGTAACCATTGGATTCCTAGTACGAAATCAGCACCACCCATGGGTATAGAAATCATTGGACTATTCATTACATGTTCCCCCATAGTAATATTGATCTTATTTCATTTTCTTGAGTAGTTGATAGTTCCTCCATCTACAATCATTACTTGAAACTCTGGTGCTGGATATACAAAGCAATTGAGAGCTTTGGCTAATTTATAGTGAATGAAATTATGAGTACTACTAGAATCAATTAGGACTATGCCTTTTTATTTTTGATATATCCTTCGATCTTGAGGGTTTGAGGAGTGCTAATTCCAGCCAATGCATTACATGATATCATGGGAGTCAACTCTTCAGAATAAATTGCATCTACATTTTCATCTTGAGATGGTTCTTGTTCTTCTTCCTCTTCACAACCTATGTACAATAATTTATTGTCACCACACTTATGTCCCTTACTGTACTTGATGTCACAATTAAAGCATAAACCTTTTTTTTTCTTTCCTCCAATTGTTGAGGTGTTTTAGAAGAAGGGATATTATTCTCTTAATAGATGTTAGGAGTGGCCCTTCTAGTAGCCATAGCCATATTTTTACTTTCAACATTTCTTGCCACCCTAAATGCATTCTCCAATGATTTGGTTTCCCAAAGATGAACCTCATGTTGAATGTTATCCCTTAAAGTTCCTATGAATACATCAATCAAGTGCTCATATGGAATTACTATTACCTTTATATTCAATCTTTGGAAGTTCTCAATGTGCTTTGTAACTGAACACTTTTTCTTGAGATTTATCAATTGGCTAAAGAAGGTAATGCTCCTTGTATCCTCATAGTGTGCTATCATTTCTTCCGTGAAAATTGTCCAAGTGACGAGTGATTTGCGAGAACAAAGCGATCGAAACCACACAAATTGATTAGGTTCTAAATATAAAGAAGCAATCCGTACCTTTTGTGTTTGTGGCACATTATGTAGATCAAAGAATTGCTCCATCTAAAGTATCCATGTGATTGGGTCCTTGTCATCAAACTTCCTCATATCGATCTTAGGAAAGTGGTTGGTCTTCAACCCAAAGTTAGAGTTTCTCCATTCTCGATTCATATTCCTTGTGTCCTCATCATGAATTTCATGGGATACATTTTCACTTTCAGGTGTCCTCTCTATTAGGAAATTTTTCAATCCTTCCATGATATCCCTTTTTAAACCATCCATATTAGTATTTATTGCCTCCAACTTAGTTTTCGTTGAATCCATCAACTCTTGTAGTTCATCTTTTGTTACTGTCTTCTTTTGTAAATCATTTATGTCCCTACACATTTCTTCACCTTCATCAAGAGTCCAAGTAGGATTGTCTGGAAGCTTATTTGGTGTAGAAGTTCCATTTTTTGGTGGCACGTTGGCCAAGTATCACTTTAAACCTTGATTTTGAGGTGGTTATGCTAGACAATCTTTCTTTTATTGTATCTCCAAAATTTCAGCCCTTCTGGGTATGAAATTTTATTTTTTGTAGTTCTCTGATATTTCTCCTTTGCAATGCCACAGTTCTGATCAAAATTGGATGTGCCAAGTTGATCAGGATTTTATGAGCAGAACAAGATGACTACAGATTATTAACAGGTGATTAACACAAAATAATAGAGATACAATACAACTGTTTTTCTATTCAATAAATAAATAAGCTGAAACTGTAAAATGCAGTGGAAAACAAGCTTGCTGGAATAGTGACAGCTTATCTCTAAGAAGATATGTGATAGTTGCACTCATTTGAAAGAAGATGGTTACAATGAGGCTTTGAAGGCCTTTTTACAATATACAGGAATGTCAAAAACCCCAGACATCCAAAAACCTAACCCTAGGAGATGAAGCACCAAAAGTCATGTGGGCCCTGTTTGGGTAAGTCAGTACATCAACTTCCCGGGGTCGTAACTTTTGCATACGATCTCTGTTTGACGTGGTCAATACCTTGTTTGAAAGATCTATCCAAGGATTAAAAATTTTGTGTGAGCAACATCAAAGGAACTTCCATGTTGCTCCCTGTTTTCCCAAAAAACGTCGTTTAGGGCCTCAAAACGACTCTAGAAGTTTCAGGACCCAAAAAAATGCTAAAAATAGTAAATTACCAAAATTGCTAGAAAACTATTTTGAGCTAGATGGAAAAGGTGGGCGACCACTGATATCCACCTGGATCAATCCTCCCTCCTTAGGAATCAATGGTCTCCATTGCGTTGAGTTCCCCCATCAGATGAGGAAATTTCTGCTGAATTTGTCCCTAGGTGAGCCACTTGCCTTGCTGCAGGAGTTGCCCTTATTTGACGACTCGATAAAGATGGATCCTTTGTTGTCGAGTGACTTTGATATATGTCTCCACAATATGATTATGAGATTCCTGTTGTATGCAGTCATGGTTGAGCTATGTTGGTGTCAAATTTTCTGCTACTTCTGAGATGTCCAATAATGGTGGGAAATAAGGGTGATGGAGATCCACGTTGAACACTGGGTGCAGGCCAAGGAAAGGAGGAATGTTGAGCTCAAAAGAATTATCTCCCATGGCCTTGGTGATGGTTTACGACCCATAACAAAGTGGGTGAAGCTTCCGATGGGGTCCTATAAGGCATTCTTTCTATAAGTGCAACCAAACTTTGTCGCCCACCTGAAGCTTATGTGGCACTCTATGTTGATCATGGCACTACTTGTACTTGTCATTGGACTTCTGTAAGATATATTGAACCTGTTGGAAGATGTGCTAGATCCGCTCAATGAACCATGTGACTTTGTCAGCTTCAGTTGGAGCAAGAGATGAGTTGGTCGAGGTGACCACAAGGGGAAATGAAACATCTATGGGACCCAATGGTTGGAATCCCAACCCCACCTGAAAGGGGCTGTGGCTGGTTGAGATATGCAGGGCTCGGTTGTAGCTATGCTAGACATAGGGAAGGCTCTCATACCATGTGTGAGGGTGCTTGGAATTATACATGTGAAGGATATGCATAATCATTCGATTTACGACCTTGGTTTGGCCATCTGTCTGGGGGTGGAAGGCCTTGGATTTGGTGAGCTTGGTGTCCAACAGTGACCAAAGGCTCAACCAAAATGTGCTGATAAATCGAATATCCTGATCTGAGACAATGGTTTATGGGATTACAAAATGTACCTAGACTTGTTCAAAGAAGAGCTTGGCAGTGGCCTCTGCTGTGATGCTCTTCTTGCAGGAAACCAGAATCACCATCTTTGAAAAGTGATCAACAACCACAAAAACACAGTCATTTCCCACCTGGTGGACAGGAGGCCCAAAATGTAGTCCATTGAGATGGATTCCCATGGCCTGTCAGGAGTAGGAAGAGGAGTGTACAAGCCCTGTTTCTTAGTGGTCGGTTTGGCAATAGAGTAGGCAATGCAGGACTTGATATACTTGCTGACCTCCTATCGAATTTTCGGCCAGTAGAAATGTTTTTGTAGCATCGCCACTGTATTTTCAATGCCGAAGTGTCCTGCCACCCGACTGTAGTGGGCTTCCTAGATCAGCTTCATTCACTCACTTGATGGAACAAAGATATGGCCCAGATGACACAACAACCCATCTTGAATATGGAAATTATCGACAACTACATTTGCACCCAACATTTGGTAGGTGGTGGCAAAGTCCGGGTCTATCTCATAGAGTTGGGGCCATCTAGAGGTCTCATGGACACAAGATTCTAGAACCATGGTGAGTGTCACGACTGGAGGTATGCTGAGGAAATCAATGGCGTAGTTGGTGCTTTCTATTTTATACTTGATGTTGAGGTGGAATTGATGCAAGTATGTGGACCACTTTTGATGGCGGTCATTCTGCAATTTTCCTTGTGTCTGGATGAACTATAGTGGCTTATGATATGTGTGGATGACAATATTCTTCCCAAGAATGTAATGTCTCCACTGGCGACAGGATTTCACAATGGAGTACATTTCTTTATCGCAAGTAGGGTACTTACTGACAATATATGATAGTTTCTCACTATGATAGGAAATGGGGTGGCCGTGGTGAGTGAGAATAGGTCCCACAATATAGTCTGAAGCATCTGTCTCGATCTCAAAGGGTTGCTGCAGGTATGGTAGTGAAAGTACTGGGGCTGAGCACAAGCGCTGCTTCAAATCTTCGAATGCTTTTTGTTGGGACTGGCCCCATGCAAATTTCTCCTTATCACCACCCCTGGTTATTTTGCTTAGGGCCCATGCAATATGGGAGAATCCCAACACGAAACTGCAGTAGAAATTGGCAAGGCCCAAGAAGCTATGAAGCTCAGTGAGCGTGGTTGGGGCTGGCCAGTCACATATGACTTGGATCTTGGCTGGATCCACATGTACTCCATGTTGATCAATGATGTAGCCCAGGTAATGGACCCTGTCCATGCCGAAGGATCATTTTTCCAATTTGGAGTATAGCTTATGCTGCCACAGGGTGTGCAGAACCTGCTAAATATGTTGTAAGTGTTCAGCCCAAGTCTTGCTGTAAATGAGAATGTCATCCAGATACACCACTACAAAAGTATTGGTGAATGGTCACAATATATCGTCCATCATCCTCATGAAAGTGGCTGGAGCATTTTTCAAACCAAAGGGCATGACCAACCATTCAAAAAGGCCTTCCTTTGAGTTGAAGGTGATCTTCCATACATCTATCTGTTCTATCAGGACCTGGTGGTAGCCAGATTTCAGATCAATATTACTGAAGTATTTTGCCTTCGTGAGTTGATCAAGGAGGTCGTCAATTCGGGGAATCAGGTACCGGTTTTTGACTGTGATTTTATTCAGAGCCCGGTAATCAATGAAGAGTCGCGAGGTTAAATATTTCTTCTGTACCAACATGATTGGTCTCCCTCAAGGTGATGAGCTGGGATGGATGTGCCTCTTGTGGAGCAGTTCTTGGATCTGTCACTTGATCTCCTCATTATCTAATAGAGAGTGGCAATAGACTGGCCCATTGGGAAGCAGTGTGCTGGGGGTCAGATCAATGGGGTGCTTGACTTGGCAGTGCAGAGGTACCCCGGTAGGTGAGGATAAGATATCTTAGTATTCTTCCACGACCTTATCTACTTGCTTCTGATGTGTGGAGAGGTCGGCCATAGAGACCCTAGATGTGGTTGTGATCTTTCGCTCATTCTGAGAGAGAATCATGAAGAAGACAAACCTCCCTATCTGAGAGATGAACTTCTTGCATTGCTTAGCAAAGATCAAGGAAATAACACTAGGTGGGACTACCTCAGGTATCCTGTACAATTTCCTGTTCAAAGTAATAATAACACCGCAAGGCCTAGACTCATATACAACATGACATTTCCATAAATAAGGTTGGCCCAAAATAACATCACAAACTTTGAGAGGAGAAACATCACACAATACCTCATCTTTGAAGGGATTGATACCATATGACAGTCAACACTGTTGGCTGATGCGAATATCGCTTCCTTGGCGTAGCCATCCAAATGGTGTAGGGTTGTGGGTGTGACATTGTCGGTAGGGTCAACTACTTGATGCCCTCTGCTGAGATGAGGTTTTTCTGTCTACCGCTATCAACGATGAAGTGCAATGGGGTGCATTTTACCCACATATGTGAATGGAAGATGCGCTCTCCTTCTTTTGGATCATTTGGTTCACTAGGATGGAGCTTGGTGGTAGCAACGATGTCATTGGATTCCACATCAATGATCCCTCTTCCCCTTTATATTTCTGACTCAGAGCCAGAACCTGCATTTGATTCAGAGGCTTTCGCTTCAGCCACCCGCGTCTGCTTTTAGCGATAGTCAATAGTGTTATGCCAAGGGATCTTATGGAATTCGCACCACTTCCCGGTATCTTTCTTTGTATTTCTAGTGTCCTTTTTTTCTTGCAGCTTGGACTGGTTTTTATGATACTGTCCATATTTTCTCTATCCTTTGTTTTGTGGATTGGAGCTGCCCTTTCCTGGATTTTGTTGTGAGGGGTTCCTAGGCCCAAATTGCCACGTCTTTTGTTTGATATTCTACTTGATTTTGACGACATATCGGTAGGCCGCGCCCAAGGATGAGATGTCCAGAAATTCCATTTTGGTCTGGATGTATCTATGCATAGCACCACGATACTCGAGCACCAGATGTTGCTCTAAATCTTTGATACCCATCTTGGTGCACAAGGTATGGAAGATATTTGTGAAATTTGGCACTGCTTGGTCTCTTTCTTGCCACAATGTGGTCCATTTGGTATACAAGTCATCATAACTTCCGACATGGTAGTATTGTTCCTTAATAACATCCCTGAAGGATTCCCAAGTGGCCGTGACTATAAATAATGAAGGTTTCTCTCTTTCTTTTTGCTCACAAAAAGTTTCCCACCAATCTTTGACATGGGGAACGACTTTGAGAAGCGCAAAAGTAATATTTTCTCTATTCAAAAAGTTATGGACAAAAAAATACCCTTCTAGTAGATTCAAGCACTTGTTTACAACATCTGTGTGTATCTGACCTTAAAATATAGGAATATTGAAGTTTATTTCTACCTTGAAGGGGGTGACACCTCCTCTCGAAGAAGATGCATCGCCCGTTGGTAGCCGCCGAAGGATTTGTGTGAAACTATCCATCATCTCGTTCCTCTATTGAGTGAGGCCTTCCTCAATCAATAGTTTGAAAGGATATCCTGTACCATCATCTTTATTTTCTCCTGCCATGAGAGGTCTCTTGGGCGTGCGAGAGATTTTGTCCTTAAGATAAACAAGCTCGAGACCCAACTCTTTGTACTCCGACCTTGTTGGGGACATGCATTAAGATGACAAGGAGCAGACCGCTCTGATACCACTGATCCATATTTTATGAGTAGAGAAAAATGACTATAGATTATTAACAGGTTCTTAACACAAAATAA
This sequence comes from Picea mariana, assembly GCA_032191745.1. NCBI lineage: Eukaryota > Viridiplantae > Streptophyta > Pinopsida > Pinales > Pinaceae > Picea > Picea mariana. The sequence goes on along the minus strand of JASDQU010100707.1, from coordinate 273,040 downwards.
CAGAGATAAAGTAAAATGGGTTTTCTATTCAATAAGGAAATAAGATGAAACTGTAAAATGAAGTGGAAAACAAGCTTGCTGGAATTGTGGTGGCTTATCTCTGAGAAGAGATGTGATATCTGTGCCCATTCACAAGAATATGGTTACAATGAGGCTCTGAAGGCCTTTTTACAATAAACATGAATGTCAAAAACCCTAGACATCCAAAAACCTAACCCTAGGAGATGAAGCACCAAAAGTCATGTGGGCCCCGTTTGGGTAAGTCAATACATCAACTTCCCAGGGTCGTAACTTTTTCACATGATCTCTATTTTATGCGCTCAATACCTCATTAGAAATATCTATTCGAGGAATACAACTTTTGTGTGAGCTTTATTGAAGGAACTTACAAGTGACTCCCCGTTTTCCCAAAAAGTGTCATTTAGGGCCTCAAAATCGCTCCAGAAGTTTTAGGACCCGAAAAAATGCTAAAAATAGTAAATTACCAAAATTGCCAGAAAACTGTTTTGAGCTAGTTGGAAAAGGTGGGTGGCCACCGATATCGACCTAGATCACAAGTGGAATTTATGGTAACTTCCCCACAACTTGATGGTTTTTGGCCTTTCTAGGAGATATCACTTGTATAGCATGCCCTGCACAAAATAATTGATATAAAACTATTAAACTTGTAGCAGAAATACTGTAGACTGTCCACTATCCAATGCAATTGGTCTCACTCAATTTGGATACTCTAGGAAGAATTTATGATTGTTTTACCTAGAACACCTACTTGAGAGTAGTCAAATACCCTATATTCCACAGGGTGTATCTACAAATGTAAGATGACCCAGAAGATGAAATTTTTATCACAGATAAATTAATAATTTCTGTGATTATTCTCCAGATTTCAGGTTCTAAAACGTTACATAAAATATTTTATAGTACAAATTTCGCGATGACTCAATTCAGGATGATTCCAGAACCCTATCTTACACATGTTGTATCTCCTAAAGTATAAGGCCTCAGGAGATGAAATTTTAACCCAACATACCTCAATCCGTATTCTAAATATCCTCCAAAGGGTTCATTCTAAAACGTCGTAGAAAAAAAGTTATAGTGAAAATTCCAAGGTGTCTGATATGTAGCAGTTAAACCCCAAGACCTTGAGCTCTGATACCATATGTTAAGTACCAAATATCAATATAGCATAGAAAAACCTCAGAATAAGTACTCAACACCTTAAAAAAGAGATAATTTCAGGTAATAAGCCTCTTCGAGGGGGAAACCTCCTTGTACCCCACATAAATGTCTAAATACAAGATGATTCCTAATGAAAATGTCTCCTTGGTATATATAGGAGACTAGGAGGTACAATTACAACTAATAGACTCAATATGACACAAATAAAATAACATTACTAATGTAATATGCCCCAATTAAGGGGTAATGAGCCACTATTTAGGGCTTGACATTAAAGGTATGGAAACTATGGCATAAAAAGATGCCATTTCTAGAGCCAATCATCTCCCCATAGCCGAAAATGTTGCATGTCCTCATGCAACCCAGTACCTTGTATCAACCAAATTGTAGGGATACTTCTCTTTTTCCACTGCATACATTTCTTCTATTGTTAAAAATTTTCATTTGTCTCAAATGCTTGCTATGATTTTTCAGGAACCATCCTTTAAAATCAACGTTAGCATCCTGAAACAATTCTAGCAAGCTTGCAACAAACCTGCACATGGAGTTGCAACAGATTTGAAAAATTGTTATTTCATGCAAATGGTACTCCGAATTAAGGAGATTTTTGGTGGTTGTGTTTATCCCAATTTAATGTCTTTGTCCACAGAAAATCACAATGATTCGATTCATGTCTCTCAAGATATAAGAAAATAAGCTACTATAGGTGAGTTGCAACAAGAGTGTTGTGGGAGTAGAAATAAACTTATTTATCCATTTTCTCTCAAATTAAAAACTGTTTTTCTATGAAATTTTGCAAGAATTATTGTCCTATTTTATTGTTTCTCCCCACAAATAATCATGACCCTCTGATGCACATATATCAAGATATAAACAAATCAATTTCTGCACATAATATATAAAAAAATAGAGTAACAACAACAATGTTATAATATTAACAACAATTAATCATAACTCATGACATGGTGATATTTTGTGGCCTGCTATTGGTTCTTGTGTAATAAAATAGGACTTCCTATTGTTGGTTCTTGTGTAACAGTTAGGGAATTATTATGTTGAAAAATTCTTGTTGATGTTTACACACTGATTACTGCTATTGTACATACCAAAAATCGTGTCCTCTCATGTGACAACATGTAGGAATGGCTTTTGTTATCACCCCATAAAATATGGGAATCAAATTATGACTTGGATATCATTGATATTATTTGTATCTAGTGTTCTTATTGGAAATTCATTTTTCATTTTTGCAAAAAGAGAAAAGAAAAGAAAAATACAGAAAAGAAAAATAGAAGAAAAGAAAAGGAAAAAATAGAAAAAAGGAAAATAAAAGAGGGCAAAAAGATTTGAAATAAAAATCCCCATGCAATAACAGTGACTTGGTCATACCTTTCAAGCATGACCAAGTTCTTTTAAATTTCCAATGTTGGTTAGAACTAGTGAATACATCTGATCAGACCTTCTAATCCTGATCAGATAGCCCCTAGGATAGAACTAGTGAATACATCTGATCAGGCCATCTAATCCTGATCAGATAGCCCTTAGGAAAAATAATACCTTAAACCAACAGTTTAATCTGGGTTATTCGTCTTGTGAAGTAGGTTAGAATGTAGATTAACTGCTTGGCCTGTCTTGCCCAAATAAAACCAGATTGATAGAGTTGTTACCTCATGACTCCATTGCCTAAGTGTAGTTGAAATAATGTCCCCTTGGTGGTGTGTATGAGAAAATCGAAGAAAAACCCATAAAAAAGCACTAATCCTAAGTTTTCCTACACATGACTTTTTCCACCCCTGACATATGTTTCGGTCACCTTCTAGTGGTCCAGATCTCATCTCTCAGATCGACGACTCACAGAACATTCCAGACCCCCCTTAGTGTTCTACTTTTAACCCAGGGGGGGGGGGGTCCGGAATCTATGGTAATACTTACGCAGATCTGGACAGTCCTAAACGGGGCGCATGAATCCACGGCTCACATTGGATTCTGGACCCCCCCACCCGTTCTGCCTTTAACGGAGGGGGGGGGGTCCAGAATTGGTTGTAAAT
>JASDQU010100707.1:250084-269715 GCA_032191745.1 Picea mariana | reverse complement strand
TAATGGAGGGGGGGGGGGTCCGGAATTGATATTAACAAATGCGTAGATCTCGATGGAAATAAAACAAGAGCACAAATCAATGGCTCGTAACAGATTCCGGACCCCCTTGGGTGTTCTGCTTTTAACCAGAGGGGGGGGTCCAGAATGAATATTCCTTACGGCGGGCCCCTTGTTATGGGTGGCATTGTTCTAATGGTCCAGAGGTCACATCCTCCACATGCTATCTGACACCCCGTCGCCCCTGGACGTCATCCTCCACTAAGCCCACTTGTCCCACTTGCCCCCGGGTCGAAGTCCCATCCCGTTACTGCTGTCAGTCCACGTTGTTAGTGCCATAACACCCTTCACTCATGAACAACCCTCTTTGGCGACTCTTACCCCCATTCACAAACCTCCACGTCAGTCGTCCGTATACTTTGGCCTCCTTCACCTGCCATATCATCCCAAGTGGCCCGTTGTCCATTAATTACTGGGTAATATACCCGTTGTCACGCTGACTGTTTTCCTGCGTCCGAATGACCCATTTTTGAATAAAACTACCATTCTCCTTTGTATTCATTATTCATCCATCGCACCAGAAACCTCCTTTTCCTCCATTGCTCCCACATTGTTTTCACCTACAGTCATTCGACCCCACTAACGTGTTGTTTGTTGTAGGTACAGTTGCCTAAATGGTGTCTAAGAAAAAGCAAACGGAAGAGGAAGAGAATCCGTTCATTCCTCCTCCGGTTGACCTGGATAAAATCCCTCTGGTCGACAAAGATCGCTTGATAGCGGACACGATATGCAGTTTTGAATTCTCTGACCTGCAATCATGGCTCCGAGAAGTTTTCCTCAACCAGAGTGATGAGATTGGGCTTTGGGAGTCCAATTTTCCCCTATATCTGTTCCCTCAAATTCACCATTTCCCTGAGTTCACACTCAAGTGCCAAGCTCACTACGTCCTCGACCAGAAAGCTATTGTTTCCTCATCAGGGGACATCCTCTTCTTCATCACCCTAGAGGATATTGACCAAATGATGCAGATAACCCACCCGGAATCTACGTCCCCATTCAACCTGGAAGTCCTCACTGATCTTTACCAAAAGATGACTTTCCCACAGAGAGCTCAGATAGTTGAGATTTTCCTTCCCACTTCTGCTCTGCTCCCATCCACAAATCCCCCGTACCCTTCTTCTCTGTTTTCCACCAAAGGAAATCAGATTATTTCCTCCCTATGTGCCCTGCTTGGGTACTATTCCAATAAATGGGTAGACGAACCCATCCTGGGTTTCCTATCTATCTTCTCAAATGATGAATAGCCAACCACGCAGTTCGACTACAGTACTTTCCTAGCCAATAACATCCATGAACAATTTTTTAATTTCGCCATAGAGCACATGTTCAGGTATTCATCCATTCTGGCCTACATGTTTGTCTACTTCCAAGCAGACAGGTTCAATTTCTCCATGCAGAAGATGGACGCCGACAGGAGGCCACAGCCAGTCACAGCATGGACGTCTCTTCTGAAATACAATTCTGTCGAATACGACTTCACTCCATTCATTGATCAGTTTTACCACCCTGTGGTAAGTATGTTGAGTGGCATGCCTGAGCCACGGATAAATGACGAAGTCCGGAGAATTCTACACCTCTCGGACAATTTGAAGACGGGGGACTGGTACTTGTATCAGAATCACTCCGAGATCCGAGTTTATGGGTGCGAGTTGGCACCGTACAAGATTCCGAGATATATCCCGGTAAGAATTTTCACACTGGAATATATTAGACAAGTTATGAATTCTGACGATATTCACTTTGTTTCCCTTAAAAATAAGCAACAATTGCGGATTAAAGGGCAGATAGGCTCTTTCATCTGCAACAACAGAGGCGCGGGTGATGAAGATGACAAACTGTTGAGGGAAATGAAATTTCTGACAAGTTTCACCTGGCAGTATGATCCCTGCGGGATCATTTATGAGATGAGAGTAAAAAATAAGAATGCCCCATATGCGCACGAGCCCAGGCTGGAAATCGAAAGATTTGCTAATTTGACAGAATGGGAGCCTGATACGTTGGTGGACGTAGAACCGACTGTCAGGATGGAAAGGCAGGTACCTTCAACAAGCGCACCACCCACTGCCACACTTTAGAATCCCAAGGAAAAGAGGCCTCGGCAAGAATCGTCTTCTCCCATAACAGAGGTGTCTTCGGAGGAATTTAAGATGCACACCAAAAAGCCAAGGACAACTCCAACGACCGGCACGACAGTGGAGAAAGAGATCACAACTACCACAGTGGCCACCACAGGGGTCAAGCCCACCAGTTTACCTTTCGGCTCGAGTCAGCACAAGGAAGTGGCAAAAACGTTAAAATCCACAGACTCCCCCACAGATGCTCCTCCAAGCAAGACCGGGCCCAAGTTGGGCATGTTTGAAAAATATGATTTGATCAAAAGGAAAAATCAGACTCTTACTACCAGCACTTATGCCCAGTTCCAGAAGCAGCCGTCCACGGCTCAACACAGGCTTCTTTCAGCGTTTGATATAGAGAAAGGCAGGATGCATATGGCCTTCCTCCAAGCACAAGTGCCAGATCCCAAGGTTATATCAGATTATAAAAGGGCCACATTTAAGTTTCAGGCTAAAGACGTGCATCCAACATATCAGATGGATCTGCACAAGCAAATTGGTGAGATGGTTTTCCACACTTTGGCCCATGCTACAAACTCTACATCAAAATTTCAGGTAGCTTTGAGCAACGCCCAGACCCAACTGAAGATGGAGAAAATTTCGTCCTTCGCGAAGGACAACAAAATCAAAACATTGGAGGAGCTGGTCCTCAAGATTGGTTATGACCCTGCGAATGTCAAAGAAGCTGAAGAAATGATTAAAAAGAAAAATGCTGACATCACATCTTTGAGAAAACAACTAAAGCTCCCTCCGACAGAAGACCCACAGGCAAAGGAGATAGCTGAAAAGGAAGGTGAAAAGGATGAGATGTTGAAATTACTCATGGAGCAGAACGCCCAATTAAAAGAGATGGAATCAGAGATGGAGAGACTGCTGAGAGAGAAAGAGAAAACAAAGACAATGGAAGGCATCCCATTGAGTGCTATCCCAATTGTAGGATTGAGCACAGCGACAGTGACAGCCATTCCATCTGCTGCATCAGTACCCCTACCAGAAGGAGCTATTGACCTGGCCAAGTCTATGGAGAGAATGAACCTGCAAGAGTCAGAATCAACAGGCTTAAGAAAGAGGTGGAGAATCTCCAAGAGCTCAAAGCTTCTTTCCAGACAAGTCTGTCTAAAGAAAAACAGGTGAATGAGCAGATCAGGAAGGAGTTGCAGCAACTCCAGAAACAGACAATGGCAGGAAAGACCTTGGCCGAGGTTAAAGAACTTGTGTGGACGGATATTTCTAAGTCCATTAATGAAATCTGGCCAATGGTTCAAATCATGTTTGAACAGAATGAGTTGCTTGAGAGGAGCAAACAGGTTGTGGAGAAAATCAGAATGGAACTGGGAGACATGCCAGCCCAAGCTAATGAAATCATAAGGTTCCTGAATTCTAAGACCCGGGAGGAACTCGAAGAATTGAAAATTGAAGACAGGATAGAAACCATATTGGAAGTGAAAAGAGTTCTGACCAAAAGAGGTCTCATGCTTCAGCTCGAGGAGAAGATCCAAGTCATGGATCAAGGAGTGTAGAATTTTTTCCACAAGATAGATGCTCTGCAAAGGAAGGGCCTACCTGGTATGAAGGTCATTAATGACAAATTAATGACACTCCCTGATTATAAGAAAAGGTTGGCTGAAGTGTCCAAGGACAATTCTAAATTTGCAGGTATACAGGGAAGCATCACTGGAAAGGCATTCATGGATGCCTTGCAGTTGGATATTAGTATCCAGCATGAGATTAAGCACATTTTCATCGTCAAGCCTACATTTGCTAAATACACGGACATGGATGAAGTATATAGGAGATTGCTCAAAGTCACAGTGCCAGGTCATATGAGATGGGAAGAACTGTGCGATCTACTAGATTAGTAGATGAGCTGTCACATCTAGTCACCCGTCCTGTCAGCAGAGGTTGTGGAGGCACCTCGCCAATGACCTACCCCTGAAATTCAGTACACAGTTGTAATGAGTCATCAAAGCAGTTTTGATTAGTTAAGATAGTTAGTCTAAAAATAGTATGAGCACGTCCTGATCAGTTATGACAGGATCGTATGTATTTTGTTTTATAAATAGTTCATTTTCCGATGTATTGAGGGTTGTTGATTCTCACACCCGATTGCTATCAAGCTGTATCATTTTTGAAGAAATCCACCATTAATAAAGAAGAGGCAATTTACAGGATTCTTGCGTATGTTCACTGGTGATGTGCTTCTCTAAGTTAAATGTTTTCTTTCTCTGTATTCATTTTGTTGTCTGAATCTAATCTTTAAGAATAGCGTTATGTTGCAGGATTGATCTCTGATACCCTGTTTCCGATTTTGAAGATTTAAATGTTCATCTTCTAATACCTTCAATTAAGAAATTCTTAACTGCTTGTTAGTTGAAGTTATTTCCTCATATGTTCTTCCATCCATCATTTTAATTGCTAAAAGATCCAGTGAATGTATTACCTCGCCCTGTGAAAAACTTCTTTGGCGTTTCTGGTTATTTCTCAGACTTGATTAAACACTGACCCCATAGCCCAATGGATGTGTAGATTGCTTCAACCACTCTCAAAAACTCTTTACAACAAATCCAACGATTTCTTTAACTAGCCTAATATCTGAAAATAAAACAAAGCTAAATCATATAGAGAGATCCCTCTCTGAAGCTGGAAGGGCTAGATCCCAGCTTTAAAAGCGGTTGGTTAAGGTTAACTTAGTAAATTTCTTCTTTTTCGACCTCTAGGAAATTTACCAAGTGTTAACAACTTCTACACCATCTTCTTCTACTTTAGGTTCTTGTGGGGAAACTCATTCCTCTTGAGATGACAATTTATTTCCCCCCAAACTGAAGCTTTCGTATGGAAGGAATAGAAAACAATGTTATGTTAATCTGCAGACGGGCTATGATTTACTGGAAATTATGCTACACAAAACCACCTTTTAACATAGTGGACATGAAAAATACTCACAGATTAGGAAAGAAAGATATGGGATTATCAAATGTTGGTGGTTCCCTTCAACTATTTAGTTTTTTGTTGTTGGTTCTTGTGGAGAAACAACAATGCCTTCTTTTTCCCTTACTATTGGTTCTTGTGTGGCAACAACAAGGTCATTTATTGCTGCTTCTTGTGTGGCAACAATAAGGCCTTCTATTGTTGGCAGCATCAAATATTTTCCATGCATGGATATTGGAGTGGATATGGATAAGATGGTGAGGGAATGTTATGGAATGTAAAGGTGATTGTATTCCTCCTCTAAACTAAAGAAATTGTCCACCCTTGAGAAATGGAAAAAACACAAGGAAACAAAACAGAGGCCTAAGTGGCTTTTCAAATACAAATATATAAAATATAATGAACTTAGATTAAATAAAAGAAAACAAATCATACATGCACTTACCGAAGAAGTCCATACTGTTTACAACATCATCCTAAGAGGCACAAGATCTGATATGGTCCAAGATAATGTAACAAACTTTGTAATAAAGAGCAGTGTGGAGATTGGAACTTTGGAGCACAATATGAGTTGTGGAATGAGATCTTGAAAATCCTTATGATGGTGCAGGAAAACTTGGATATATTTATTCAGATATCAACCTTGATGAAATTGTTTATCTCTTATTTTATTTGCAAACCTTGTCTGCCAACAAGTTGGTTTTCAAACAAGATCTATCTAACTGCGCCTAGAGGGTTTTCACATTAATTTTTTTTTATTTCCAAGGAATGCCTGCCAACAATCTGGTTTTCAAGATTTCCAAGGTCTGATGGCACTCAAGACAAGTTTTCACCACCAAATTTATTAAGTAAGGGAGTGGGATAACAAGGTGACTCAACATTGTAAGTGAGCCGAGTTACTTTATTGCATGGGTTGTATATGGTTAGAGCAGGAAGTAGGAAGTAGGAAGTAGGAAGTGATGAGGTTGAATTTGTGACTTAATAGTAGTGGTTATCCAAAATATATTATAAGGAACATATCATACTTCAAGGGAAACCACATAATCAAAAGAAATTCATGAACTTCAACATGCAATTATTTTGAATCGGGAGGGAGGAAATGCATAAGCATACCATGGTACTAATGAATGAGAAAAAAGGCTTCATTTATAGCAAGGGTAGTGGAACTTGATTTTTGGAACACTGGTATTTTCTTCTTCTTCAAACCATTTCTTCATTTACCTTGTTCTTTATCCATCGATAAGACATGAGTAGAAACACACGAGTAACAATAATGGTGTAACAACAACTGTAATGTGTCATAGCTTCTGTGTTGCAGCTTCTACGTGGGTGTTGTAACAACTGTGTTGGTGTTGCAACAACTGCTATAAGGAGTTGTATTGCAGAATAGTTCCCTAGCGAGTTACAACAATTACGTGGGAGTTGCAACAACTGTGTGAGAGTTGCAACAACTCAGAACTGTATTGTAGCACTCCTTGAGTAGCAACCTTGTAACAAGATCCTATAAATTTTATCTTCAAATCATGGCACATGCAAGGACTCAATATCTCCCTATTGGATGTCATAAAATTTTGTCTTCAAGAATCACTTATGCATGGATTGACCTTCTTGATCCTCCCAGGATATACAAACAAACGAGCACTTTCCTGTAATAAAATGTGATATCATGCAAGAAGAGAGGTGATCAAGCTCTCTTCACCCATGATTTTTTCAAAAATTGACAAATAGTTCATATAAATCAGATCCAAAGATTGATTGAACAAAGAAATTCATTGTTTTTTTACCTATTGAGAAGTGGTGGCCACCTCAAACTGCCCAACAATGGTTTGTTGATAAATTGTTTGTCTAATGTCCAATTGATGTTATTCCAAAGAAAAAATAAATCATATTAATAGAGATTTACTATGTAGAAAAATGTTTTCAAAATTACTTAAAATTATATGCCAAACAGGGTAAGGAACATTCTGCACGTCAGAGTTGTTTTTAATTTGCATCATGGATCGATAGTCATGGTTTTGGTTGTAAATTTTTCATTTGATGAAAGATCAAAATGATTCCAATTTGAGATGAAATGAGATTCATTTAGGTACCTCCATCAAAAACATGTTTTGAAAACAATAATAATTGATGGGTCAAATATCCCAATGAACAGACTAGGAAACAGAGTTTGACGAGTGCAGATTTATGAAAACAATTAATATTTTAGGCATAACTTTCTCGAATGATATCAAAATTGAGTGATTCCACTTGCATTGTGAACTATATTTATAGGAGAATATACCATATAAATAGGTTTTCAATATTCATCCATTAGGTCTCCAATAAATTATTTGTCCCATCTTTGTTCATGATTTTCTTGTTTGACAGCTAGTAAGTATTTTGACCATATATTTTTCGTTTGATATCCAAATTGAGAAATTAAAGTTGGTTTAAAAAAAATATTGCAAGAGATATTTAATATAGAATCATATTTTAAAATCATGCTCATATGGTCTCTCAAAATAGAGCTGTCCCAACTATGTTTTCAATAATTTTATCAAGGCCCTGTGCTACAAGAATTTGGTCAACAAGATATATATCTTAGATTAGAATTTATATATGCATGAATTTTTGTAGGAATATTATTTTCAAATTAGGTTATCCAAATACCAAAAAATTCAAGCATCTAGTGCCTAGATTTAGCGTGATGACCTTGACAAGCCATGGATAAAAATGCAAAGACAATACCTAAATCAAGAATATGATAACAATGGGATCCTGCCATAACCATCGTGGGAGTCCACTAAGTGCCCCATTATTAAAAATATGAAATGATTTGAGGTGTGAAACATGATGTTGAGCAATTAGAATGATGAATCCAACTATGTTTTTGGAAAATTTGTAATTTGTTTATCTAGAAAGTTAGAAGTTGGCTTAATCAAATGATGATTCTCCTATCACTTGTTGGTAATATTGTGAATTGGAGCAATATACTGGCTAGGAAATAGACATACCTTTGGTCTAAAAACTGATATAAGATTAACTGGGAACCTGATGTATTCTAGGGTCGAGCATCAATCTATATGTAAGGATTAAACCATTGCTCATCCAATGGACATATTCCCATCTACCAAGACACCTAGGTACCCAACCATGGTTCTCACCAGTTCTCAAGCTATGGAAAGGTTCTACATAAATATGCACTTGCAAGAATTGAAAGCACACTTTTGCAGAAAAGTATATATCACACTTGTAGGAAAGTAAATGTCACACTTGTAGAAAAGTTAATGTCACACTTGTAGGAATTGAAACACACTTTTGCAGAAAAGTAAATATCACACGTGCAGGAAAATGAATGTCACACTTGTAGGACAATAAATGTCACACTTGCAGGAATGAAAATGTCACACTTGCAGGAAAGAAAACTAATATAATATAATCCTCACCAAGATGATCCTTGTTTCTACTCAAACCTACAAATGTAGTCATTGTGTTAAGCACATTTATTCAACGACATAAAAAAATGAAACCCAACAAATAAATAAATGAAATCCAACATGAATAATTAGTTGCGTAAATATATAAACACAATCCCATATGAGTAATCTAATTGCATGAACAAATTGAATCAATAAACTAGTTACAAAATTAAATAAAAGAAATCCTACACCAATATATAACTATATAATTAAATTACACAACAAGAAATTAAAGAAGCTATCTAAACTATATGACACTTTGTTCTATTGGAGTGGGCCATGCCTCCATAGAATAGAGTGCTGAAATTATTCTATATCAACAATTACAGCATAAATTAATTAAGTTTATCAAAATAAATCAATTTGTTACAAATATGTAAATAAAATAAAATTAATTAATTAATTAAATCACACACTACATAAATTATAAAACTACAATTAAAATAAAAACTCAATGAATTATTCCATTGTCATTTGGACATTTCTTTAAGAGTCCTCCTGAAACAACGAAGATAGTACTCTCTTTTATACATAAATTTAATAAAAACTAGAATTAATGAGTATCTAAATAAACCCACTTATGGATTTAATAAATCCATAGTGGTTACAACAATTTCCTAAATAATGAATAATTTCCAGCTAACAATTAACAATTATTGAATAATTCCAAGCTCTTTTGCTAACAATTAGAAAATAACAAACAACTCCAAGAAAATTTTCTAACAATTATCAAATAATAAATAACTCCAAGATATTTTTCACGAGAATTCCAAGATTCATTGTTAGCCACTCAAACTAATATTTTGCCTTGGAATTACAAAATTATTTCCATATCTTTAATTTGCTTGGATTAACATTATTGTTGCATGGATCCATAATTGTCACATAGAGTAGTAATAACATGTCTCACGATTCCAATGCTCATAGTTTTGGTGTCAACTCACGGTTCCGATGGTTGAAGGTTCTGATTATAACATCATTCTTTGGACAAGTTACAACACAAAATAGTTCTCTGGTGAGTTGCAACAACTGTTGTAAGGAGTTGCAACAACTACATGGGAGTTGAAACAACTACATGGGAGATGCAACAAGAGTTTCATCAACAACCCAGAGTCGTAGCAACAATGCTCATGATTTGTAGCAATGTTCATATTTTGCAACAACATTGCTTGAAGTTGCAACAACGTTCAGAGTTGCAAAAATGTTCAAAGTTGCAACAATAGTTCTTGGAGTTGCAACAATGTTCATGAAGAACACACGGCCCACACGAAGAGGGGGGGTGGTGAATTAGTGTGTGAATTATTTTAACAATTTCTTTTCACAAGTTACTGGTTAAAACATAATTGAACAGATTAAGAACAATCACATCATAATTATAATGAACACAAAGAACTAGAAGTTTGTATAAGCTTTGTATAATTGATATGAACATAAATATGAATATATGTGATCGAGGATTTTCTTTTTAGCACCAACTAAAGTTTTTCAGCACCAACTGAAATAAGGAGCACCAACCCCTCGAAGAGCACCAACTCTCTGCCAAGACCCAGCTTGGCACAAGACCCAGCTTGCTGCAAGTCCCAGCTTGCTGATAGAACCTAGTCTATCCAACTAGAGTCTACTCAACTCTAGTAGTAGTGATCCATTATAGAATCAATGATCAGAGATATACTTTAAGACACTCATCACCACATTTCATCTTCTCTGTTATTCACATTTTATTTCCTCTGATATCTTCTTGGAATCTGCTTCAACTTATTTAACTTCTATTCTAAACTGCATTTTATCTTCTCTCTATTATTCACATTTTCTTTCCTTTGATGTCTTCTTGGAATCTGCTTCAACTTTTTATCTTCTATTCTGGACTGCAGAAACACTTTTTTCTCACCACTTTTTCTCATTTATATACTCTTCAAATGGGTGTGAAATTTAAAACATCGTGTCCCTTTATTTGAACCATTGTGCCTTTTCATTTAAAATGATAATTAAACTTTAATTAATATTATTTTTCCTTTTTATACATTATTCATGTTTTTCATGATTTATTCTCTTTTAATCATGACTATGTATCGGTTCATTACACCGTGAAGGTTTTTCATAAATTGATCATAGTCATGGATCAAATTAATCCTTTATACTCGATATCTAATCTCTGTTATATTTATAGATACTAGATTCTATGAAGGCGCTTCCTTCAAACAATCACATATGACGGTGTGTTACATAACCATGGGATTTACCAATTATAGCAACATGTTATAATTTTCTTTTAATATTCTTATAGCATATGACCAACGACGGTGACCGAATGCTAAGCTTGAACGAGCGCTTGAGTGCTTTACCAAATCAACGATCGTGATTCAATCTCCTAATGATATGGACAACTGACAGGATTTCGGTACTTTGCCCTTCGAGTTATTGTGAATTCCAATATTACAAAACTCACGATCACAAAATCGTCGAAACAATCGGATGGTTCATATTACACACTAATATGAACGACTGTTGGGATTTCAGATCTTTTCTCATCGAGTATTCATGACTTACTACATTGAAAAATTCCTGATTATGATATCACTGATACAATCGGATGATTCATGTTTATCTCGCGGAGATACATCAACGGTCCACTTTTACCTTGCACTCATACTTTGACTGCAAAATCTAATGGCCACGATTTAATCATTCATCGAGATGGATGGCCACCATAATTTTGACACTTTTTCCCTTTTGGGTTTTCGTGACATCTAGAATGTCAAATCTCCTGAAGCTGTAACTCTATTGACGCGTGTCCCTTTCGAAATTTCACCATTCGGGACTTCAAGATATTGGAGTATTTGCTTGCTATGCAAAACTCCTGAAGTAGAAACTCCCGAAGTGACGTAAACTTGCTGATGTTACATGATGACTTGGCATGTGCCAGTAGCTGCCACATGTCACTCAGATTCGTGATATACACGTACCTAAAATGCTATATCATCTTGACACTTGTTAGTGTATGAATATGCCACGTGTCCTTAGCTGACGTGGTCTGTCAATGTGTCTTGATGATGTGGTTTGCTGTGTCATTTTTCCTTGGTTCAAATCCAACAACCCTTCAATGCTTTCAAGATCTGACGACCCACGATTCTATCGCGATTTCGCATTTCACAATTTGGAGGGTTAAGCTCTTCCTTCCTTTGACTTTCCAGTCAGTGAAACGATAACCCTTTTCCATGTGCCTTTGGGTTTCAATGGCCAAGATTCTCTCTCTATCCAATGGTTTGGATTGGATCGCAAATTCACATTTCGGTATTTCAAGAAGCATGCTCTGTTCTCTCACCTCGCAATCTCTGAATTCCCGAAATCTGATATGCCACTCTTGTTAGATCGACGACCCATGTCGCTCCTCCCGATCGATGGTCCTTATCTTATCACGATTTTTCATATCGCGAGTTTGAGAGGTTAGAGCATTTCCTTTGACTTTTCAGTCAGCGAAATGTTGATCTCTCGGTCTTATCCTCTTCACAGTTATACTGGATCCAACGGTTGACAGGTATTCTTGAAGCTCATATCTAACAGATAYAATATTCTGCAATGAAACTCTTGTAGCTTTATCCTATCCTTCCACTTTAACACGATCCGACGATTGATGGGTATCGGATTTAATACGATGGCTATAATATTTTCAGAATTTTTCCGAGTCCAGGGTTCCGAAGGAAATCAAAACTAACCACCGTGTATCTTCTCCCAGATCTAACGGTCCCCAGACCTTTGTGATCCAACGACCCAAAGCTTATCGGGATTTCAAATTTCGTAAGTTTGGAGGACTACTCACCTCCCTTCTTCCATTCCTGATTTCCCAATATCTACTTACGTTGGATCGACAGTCCATGACCCTCCATGATCCAATGGTCCTCAAGCCCATGGTCACTCAAATGACCGATGTGCGTTGTATCAGATGATCAACATGGTCAAACTCTTTGATTGGACTACTGCTGAGCTTCTCATTCTGATCAGACAGCTGCTGAGGTTTCTTCACTCTAATCAGACTACTGTTGAGGCTCTTCATTCACTAACTCTCTTGAGCTTTAATCTCTGCATTTGCTAACCCTCCTAAGATTTTATCATAGGATTGTTGATCCTATGATAAAAAACAACCTGATATACTGTGCAATGTGCTCTTCCTTCTAAGCTTTGGTCTTCATACTGCTTGCTCGTCTTTTTTTCTCCTCCTCCCGAGATTGCAGTTTTCCTTCTCTGCATAATGTATGACATCTTCTGCTGACTGATATATTGTTGACATCAATGACAATATTATCTGTCATTTAACAATAGATCATCTGATCGACTTTTGACATCAATGACTGTTGACATCAATGACAATATTTCCAACAATCTCCCCCTTTGTCATTGAGGTCAACACACTAAGTTCATATACAAAACTTCCCCTTTGTTGATGCTTTCCTTTTATGAAGTTTTCCTTTATATGAAGTTTCTCTCCCCCTTTGACATCAATGGAAAAGGGTTTCTTCTCCTATGATCTATCTGTATAAGTACTTCTCTGACCACTGGTAACTCCTTCTGCAATCAATCTTTTTTTGTTATAACAGAATGACTCCTTCTGTCATTGATTGCTATCTCCCCATGAGATATTCAATAGATATTTGTTTTAAGGGTTTTTGCAAAAATATCTGCCACTTGTGGTAAGCTTTGTATGTTACTGACGAGACTAACCTTAGGTAAATCTTCCTATAGACATGTTTTGCCAATCATAGCTGAATGACGCCCCCTGTCAATATGCTTTCTCTCTTTCTGACTATTATCCACCTTTTTTCTGAAAAGGTAGATCTTCTTGATAGGGTTTCTTCCCCTATTTTTTCTACAGGATGTCATGTACCTCATTTTGTACATCATAATATTGTTGCTATGGAAACTGGAACACAACACAATTGTAACTCATCCTTTTTTCAAACAACCCTTGGTTCTGTTCATCAATCTCTACCAATTGTTTTTATATCATCCACCTTGACATATGTACTCTCAACAATCTTATGTATCCTAAGATTGTAGAACATGTATGCTTTCTTGGTAGTAACATATCTAAGAAGAATACCTTCATCAGATCTAGCATCAAATTTTCTAAGATTCTTCTCAAGATTTTTGATATAACCCTTACTTCCAAAGACTTTGAAGTATTTTACAGAATGAGCTCTCCCAAAACATGGTTCACAAGGAGTTTTACTACTGTTAATCCTGAGTTGACCTCTATTCAATATGAATACTGATGTGCTTACAAATTCCCTCCAATATCAATACTACTTGATGGAATATCCATCCGATAATTAGTTTCATCTTCAGGGTCCTCATTGGGACATGGACACTTGGATGCAAAATGACCAACTTTTCCACAATTAGAACATTTGTAAAGAGGTTTGCCTTTGTACTTCCCTGATTCTTTCTGAAGTTTTCTAATGAAATTGGCTTCTTCCACATCAGATTCTTCATGATGGTTGGATTCAGGTTTTTTCTCTTGATTTATATTTGTCTCAGATTCTTTGAAATATTTTTCATCTTTTTTTGATTTATCATGCCCTGCTCTCATTTCATATGCTGTAAAGATTCCATGGAGATGATCAACTGTGAGAGTATTTAGACCAGATCTATCTTTTATTGAAGAAATATTTGCATCATATCTCATAGGTAATGACCTTAAGATTTTGTGCACAATGGGTTTATCTGTAACTTCTTTTTGTTGTCCTATCATTGAAGATTCATCATCAACGTCATCATTGTGTGCACCAGAAGATTCTTTATCCTTGTTTTGAGAATATTGCTTATTACAAGTTTTATCCCCCAAGCTCCTATTATTATCTTCATCAGTTTCAGGAACAATATTTTCCTCATATTTCTTGTTTGATACTTCAGATTTCTTTTCCATGTCTTCTTATTTACTCTTGTTGTCATATTGTGTGAAACATTTCTTATTGGTTGTATTCTTGAGTTCCAACAGTTATAGGATTTGTGGCCATATCCACCACAACTTTAACATCTCATAGTGTAACAATGTGCAACAATATGTCCAACATGATTTCAGTTCCAACATATTATATTGTTGTTGAACCTACCGACTTGTTTTCTTCCATGAAGTCTACAATCCAAGGCTTTATGACCATATTCATTACAAGAAAAAAAATAACCATTAAATACACTCTCATACCTTCTTTGATTCATCCATGAAGGTGTCACTCTTTTGAACTTTCTTTGAGGTGTATGAACAGCTTCTGGATATCTTCCATGATCTAATCTTCTAAATTTTGTATTGTTGCTTTTATTTCTTGAAGGTGAAGAACCTGAGTCATGCCTGTTATCACTTTTTTCAAATGAAGAACCTACATCAGATTTCTTAGGGGTACCGATCTTTTCCTGATTGTATCCAAGGCTAGATTTGTTATTTACTGATCTCTAACCATACAAGATCTCATACAGGGTCATGGAGCTATACAAAAACTTGTTTTAGGTGCCTGACTTCTCAACCTTCTTTCCAAGATTCACAACTTCTGCTTCCATCTCATGACAAGATTCTTCCTTTTTGTCCAACTAATTCCTTACTACCTCTTCTCTCATTTTGGCTTCTTCAAGTTGGATTTTAAGATTGACATAGTTTACCCTTAGTTACTTTAGATCTGCAATGTTTTTGCTTGAGACATCATCTTCCTTCTTTTCTTTTTTTTCTTGACTAATTTCATTTTTCAGTCTGTTGATTTTCTCTTCATTTTTTTTCTGTTAGATCAACAAATTTTGTTTTCAGTCTTTTGATCTCGTATTCTTTGTTTTCTAACTGAATCTTTTGCTCATATATGATTTATTCATTATCTTTGAGATTTTCTTTTATTTCCAGGATATGCTTCTGATTGCTAAGCTCATCATCTTCTTTCTCCTTTTCTTTTACTTAACTAAGTTCTTTCTTTAGCTTCTCGATCTCCTCATATTTCTCTTCTAAGTGATTTCCATGTTTATATATTATCTTTTCACTGTCCTTGAACATTTGATTTATTTTCAAGACATGTTTTTGACTCTTTTCAAGGTATTCTTCAGTGTAGTCATGAAGATAGCTATAGTCTGATTCATTATGGTGATAGAGGTATTCATGGAAACTCCAATCAACCTTTTCTTTGGCCTTTGATAGTTCTTCTTATTCTTCTTCCATGGGATAAATGCTAACATCACATTTTTTTATTGTATCCGAGTCTTCTTCTTTACTTGCAGAGGAGCATTCAATATCACTGCTATTGCAGTCGAAATATCGTGGGGAGTCCTTACTTTTATTGATGGCTGAGTCTACATCTTCATCCTTCATAGGAATGTCTTTTGTGTCTTTATTTTTTATTTGATACATATTTTCTAACTTTAGCCATAAGTCCTTGGAGGATGTGCATAGACCTATGCTTTTCTTGAATGTATCTGATAATCCATAGAGAAGAATCTTCAATGCTACTTCATTGTTCTTCCTTTCTCTTCTTTGGATTGTAATTTTGGATAGATTGTTTGATGTAGTTAAGTCCCAGGGTTTTCTTACTACTGAATTCCAAACCTCAGATCCTTTTGACTTCAAAAACTATTTCATATTTTCTCTCCATGAAGAATAATCTGTTCCATTGAATAAAGGAGCTTCAATTATGGAGAGAGCCATGTGTCCACCCATTTCTTCAGGATCTTTCTTCCAGTGTTTTAAACTGTTTTTGAAGGAACCTTGATCTAATACCAATTTAAGAACACACGGCCCACACTAAGAGGGTGGGGGTGAATTAGTGTGTGAATTATTGTAACAATTTCTTTTCACAAGTTACCGGTTAAAACATAATTGAACAGATTAAGAACAATCACATCATAATTATAATGAACACAAAGAACTCGAAGTTTGTATAAGCTTTGTATAATTGATATGAACATAAATATGAATATATGTGATCGAGGATTTTCTTTTTAGCACCAACTAAAGTTTTTTAGCACCAACTGAAATAAGGAGCACCAATCCCTCAGAGAGCACCAACTCTCTTCCAAGACCCATCTTGGCGCAAGACCCAACTTGTTGATAGAACCTAGTCTATCCAACTAGAGTCTATTCAACTCCAGTAGTAGTGATCCATTATAGAATCAATGATCAGAGATATACTTTAAGACACTCATCACCACATTTCATCTTCTCTGTTATTCACATTTTCTTTCCTCTGATATCTTCTTGGAATCTGCTTCAACTTATTTAACTTCTATTCTAAACTGCATTTTATCTTCTCTCTATTATTCTTGATACCCTGCCCGTACGTTCGGATCGAACTGTCGACTGTTCCCGCCCAGGGGCTGACTACGAATTGGTAACCTTACTGGCCATAATCTTTAGGTTCTTACACAAGGTGACGGTGACGGGAAGTCTCACTGTACCTGGAGCAGACATTGGTCAAACTCACTCGGGCTCCTTGGAGGGTAAATCCACAATTACTGCGTGGAAGCTTGCACCAAGGTGTAATTCCGTTAAGCAGGTCGCCATTGTAACTGTTCCACCCTATCCCCTCCCCTTTTGGACTTGATCACGCGATGTTGGATTTCATCACCAACTAGTACGGTCATCAAAAGAAGGTACTATTTGCTTGGTTGTGATTCTTAGATTTTTTAGCGTGTGCTGTTTCTTTTCGCTAGTTGGCCATAGATTTCTTTCGTTGACTCTTTTCTTCCGCCAACATCGACCCTCCATGACGCTCGCGGAGGCTACAGGGACTTCCTCAAGAAAATATGGAAGGAGACATCCCTTTACCCCCTCATTCTACGGAACAACCTCCTCAACCGAGCGAGGTTCAAAACACTACAACTTCGCAGGAAGAAGTTCCCATCCCTTTGGAGAATTTTAGAATTTTCTCGGAATCCCTAGAAGCTTATTGCATTCCAGAAGGATATGAACGAAAACTCCTCCACCTAAATTCTGCTGGAGAATTTGTTGTCATAAACCCTTCTAACGCTCCAGCTGGGTCTCCTCAAAACCCTTTACCCAACGACCCTTTTTGGACTGAAAACATTATTCAGAGTCCACCACGCTTGGTGCGAGATCTTTATGGAATGGGAGAAGGCACTGACATACCTTTCTCCTACACTGTACCCCCAAATCACTTCACCGGTACTACCACTTTTACAGCCACACCAACCGTTGCTCTGAGCACACCACCCTTTGGCCCGAACGTAACATACATTGGCCCGAGACCTACTATTCCCCTCCAGACAACCCACTCGACAATGGCCCCGCACATTCCGACCATACCCGCTGGTAATGCGGTAGTTAATCAAGCACCGATTGGCACACCTGTAACACCAAGACCGAATCTCCCTTTTGGATTTAGGGAACTGAACGCATCTGCCACTACCACTGCCCAAGCCACTGCTCAAATCATACCGGGAAGTTCCATACCTATCCAACAACCCGGAGGGACTGTCCTTGGTGGTTCTAACCCAATCGACAACATTGGCCAATCTTTTACGTCTGGCCCTCAAATCCCGAGAACTCTACTTCAAACTGGGGGGAATCCTCCCACCGGAGGACAAATCCCATTCGAGGGGCACCCTCATGCTGGAGGGCAACCTCAAGTCGGAGTCCACCATCAACCACAAGGACAAAATGTGTCCGTTGCATCCGATCCGTGGAACATCCCTTTTCAAGGAAATCCGCATGCCTCCACGGGACAAACCGTGCCTGCTGCATCTAACCCTTGGAGCGTTCCTTTCTCAGGAAACCCACACTTCTCGATAGGAAAAAATTCGCAAACTCTGCAACAAACTCCTTATGGACAAATTCCCAACCCAACACATAACCCTCAAAACCCATCCGGTTATCCTCCGCTCATACATACTTCTCAGAACACTTCAAATCCTATGTACCTTGGTCAAAACCAACCTCACATGAGAGGGCCCACGAGTTATAATTATCCACATAACCCAGTATTGGGCCCCAATGGTGTTCCTCTGCCGCACCAGCATTACCTACAGGTTAACCGACAACTACCTTTTCTAGCCACCCTGGACCTTCCAGATTTGTCTCGGTTAACGAATGATCCCATTCATCATTCTTTGGGTTGGCCAACTATTCCAGCAAAGCTCCCTTCTGATATCCCAAAATTCGACGGAAAATCGGGAGAAGACCCGAACAACCACGTGATGACCTTCCATTTGTGGTGCTCATCTAACTCCCTTATGGACGATTCTATTCATTTACGTCTTTTCCAACGAACACTTACGGGTTCCGCAACAAAATGGTATATTGAATTACCACGTGCATCTTTTTACGATTTCAACTCCCTCGCCATGTCCTTCTTTACACACTTCCAACTGCCCATCCGATATGAGACAGGTACTGAACTATTAACCTCTCTTCGTCAGACAACTTCCATACACATCTCCGATCATATCCATGAATGGAGAAGACGACAAAGGCTAATCAAAGCGGTCATCCCTGACCAATTATTAGCGGAATGGTTCACGAAATCCTTACTACCCCAGATCGCTCTTGATGTTGCCATGGGCAGCATAGTCATTGAGGAAGAAGCCATCGCCCGAGCTCAGTACTTAGACTTAGTCTATTCACAATCCAGTACTCTGTATGAGTTGATACCGAATGCTACCCATCCCAGTAACGATCCATCCAAACCATCTACTGCTTCGCATGCGGATGGAGTTATTGGCTCCGTCAAAACTCAATCTACTACTCAGTCTACTGGAACAATCCAGCGGCCCGCTTCCATGGCCACCCCCAGTTCGACTGTACCCTCTTCTACCCCCACCCAAACTCAAGTCTCTGATGTGAATGTGGTCCAATCAACCCCTTCACAAAAAACCGAGGGCAAGAAGAAAGCGAGAAACAAAACAAAGAAGAACAATAACAACGAACAACCCAAGACCCAACCACAAACCCCTGCTGCTGGAAAACAACCACAGCGAAAACCGAAATTCCCATGTCTCATTTGTGGTGACGATCACTACACTCAAGACTGCCCACATCGCGATGAAGTGGCTAAAATTTTTAAGGGAAATTCACAACCCGCTGTTCTCACTC
>JASDQU010100707.1:225789-245603 GCA_032191745.1 Picea mariana | reverse complement strand
TTATGACTTGTAATCCCCCCTCCAGCAATGGTCACAAATACATTGTTGTCGCTGTCGATTACTTCACCAAATGGGCCGAAGCTATGCCCACCTTCAACAATACCGCTGACACTGCAGCGCGTTTTTTCTTCAACCACGTCATATCACGTTTTGGCGTACCACTCCAACTCGTTTCTGATCATGGGAAACATTTTTAGAATGAGATCTTCGTCGAACTCTCATCTCGGTTGGGCTTCTCTCATGAGTTTGCCTCACCATACTACCCTCAGTCAAACGGAAAGGTCGAGGCAGTTAACAAAGTCCTCAAGACCATGTTACAGCGCACGGTGAATAAACATAAAACCAATTGGCATCATATGTTATTTTCCGCGCTATGGGCGTATCGAATGGCGGTGAAGACCGCCACGGGTTTTACGCCGTTTCACTTAGTCTATGGGGTAGAGGAAACTCTTCCCATCGAGTGCGAAATCCCCACCCTTCGCACCGCCATTGAGCTTTTACTTGACACTGCTCCACTGGAGCAACACTTGCTGAACTTGGAGTCTCTGGATGAGGATCGTCGATCCTCATTACAGAACAACGAGGCAGCTAAAAAATGATCCAAAGCTAGATTTGATCGCCATGTCAACCTTCGATCATTTCGTGAAGGCGACCTTGTCCTAGCCTATGATATCGCTCATGATACCTTTGGCCACGGCAAATTGGAGTCACTATGGCATGGCCCGTACATCATACAACATTGCCTCACCAAAGGCGCCTACATCTTGGCTTCCCCCAAAGGCCTCACGCTCAAAGAACCCATCAACGGGTTATACCTCAAGAAATTTTATGCTTAAACGTAGATAAAACTACTTTAGGTTAGTTTTTCTTCTCTAGCGTTTTTTAATCTTTTTTGATCCCACATCTAAACTATCCTTTGTTCTATTGACATATGACTCCTCCACCAACTTACCACATCGGTTACGTCGACGGTGCCAGCCGTTGGACACAAAATATCGCTTCGGCTGCTTGGGCTCTCTACACCCCATCACATGACATGTTACATTCAAACGGCATATGTTTGGGACCAGCAACCAATAACCAAGCCGAATACACTGCTGTCATTGGCCTCTTGACTGACGCCCAACATCATCATATTCGTCACCTTAGCGTTTTCCTCGACTCTCAGCTAGTCGTTCTCCAGCTCAACAATGAGTACCGTGTACGTGATCCATGCCTCTTTCGCAAATACCTGCAGGTTACATTATTATCTCGACATTTTGATTCCATTACATTTAGACATATTCCAAGAGAATTGAATCAAACAACAGATAACATAGCTAACATTGTGCTAGACTGGCATATATCACATCAAGCTACACATACATAAACACCTCATACACCCTGTCACAGCATATAGGAAGCATAGACATCAACATCATAAAAAACAAAGCAACACATGTAAACCACATTTGGATCTCAAAAAACATGTATACTCATATATATATACGTGGGCCCCTCGGGCCATCCAACTGTTTACATACACAAAAGATACATCGGCCCGCAGGCCCGTGCCACATCATGGTACAAAACTCGGCTCACCAGCCTAATCAAAAACAGTATACAAAAAACATCATACAATCAGAGGGCCTCTAGGGCACTCCTAGCTGCCCCTCCCTTAGGAGGCGGTGGTGGCCCACCTCCACCTGCCCCAGGCGGTGGTGGTGGAACATCTACAGGATCACCTTGCCCAGGCGGCAAGCATCCACTCGTCATCGCAGCGAGCACAGCTGCTCGCCGCATGATCGACCGCCATGGTGGTGGTATCCCATTGCACTGATCCAGGAACTCCTCATCCTGGACGTGAATCCACATGCCCTCAAGCACGTCTCGCAGCAACGTCTCAAACCGACGGACTAAATCAGCATCATCTACTACGGATGCCGCCGGAGAAGCATGAGATGGCCCCGCCCCAGGGTCATCCCAGCGGCGCCTCTGCGCCGGTCTCTCGGGATCTGTTGGTCCCCCAGCAGCCTCATCCCTCGGACACCTCCCTCCACGCGGCGGTCTCTCCTTCTCTCGCTACGCTGGCGCCTGGTACACATCCACCTCACGCCCACGAGGTGCCACATCTGCACAAGCACCAAACAAGCAACAACAGATGCTATCAGTGTCTATACATCAAACATATGCACTGGTATATCAAAGACACCAAAAAAAATCACAACATTCCCATACACAAAATACCTCTGTGGTCAAACACCTCCCCAGGAGGCAATACCATATCTGGGTCCCTCCGGAAGTCCACCCCCACATAGGGGAACCGGAGGATAAACTGCGGCATCTGCTACCATATCTGCGCTGCCTCCTCTGAAAAGTAATGACCCCCTTCGCCACCACCGTGGCGAACCAAAATCTTGGACCACTGCCTCAAACACGGGTCTCGTACAGCTAGTACCTCCAGCACCACCCTCGGCCGCAACGCCGGCACCCTCTCCAAGAAAAAGGCCACCAGGATGGAGCCAAAAGAAAACTCCCCCCTACCTGCAGACCGACAACGGTCCAGCTGCGCAACCATCCGTGCATGAAGAGCCAAACCCCAAGTGAACCGCTCACGGCCCACCACCACCCTCTCCATCAACATCAAATCCCCACCACTAATCCGGTGGGGCGCTGTGGACCCATAGACCCGCACTATCATCGCCGCTACGCAACGATGCAGCAGAACATCTAGCGCATTGATGCGCACGGTCGACCCAGTCATATAGTGCCCTCCTGAGCATAATCACCTAGTGACCTCCGCAAGCTCAGTGCCCCTCGGCAGCACAGGCGCTGTCGGCAACGGTGTTCCCCGAAAGGGGAGCCCAGTCAGAAAATATATGTCCTCCACCGCAGTGAAGGCGACCTGCTCTCCTCGCACGAGGAATCAGTGCTGCTAAGAGCTCCACATCTCAATCAGAAATTGGAGCAAGTAATCCTAGGCCCGTATCAGAGGGCACTCAAAAAACTTTAGCAACCCACTGTTTGCTAAAGACGCCCGCACTGCCGGCCTCGCCTTGGCCACCTCCTCCCACAGCGGCTCCTAGTCCCGCTCGTGCCATCGCACATCCATGCTCATTGATCGCTACCTACACACAACCCATAGACCTATATTAGCTTAGGCACTCATCCAAAACATCAAAGTAAGCTAATTTTTCACCCAGAAACCTTGCCTCAAAGGCGCGGTTTTAACACCCACAGGCGCGCGCCCATGCGCACCTGTTCACTATACAGGGGAAGGGGAAGTGAGGCTACAAGGTAGCCTCCATCCAGAATGGCGTAGTGCACCTTACTTTCCAATTGATTGTTGGTAAGCTAGTCTAAAAGAATAGACCCACGTAGGTCACAGGGTTTGTTTTTGACCTCGTAGAGAGATACGTGGAGGGGCTACAGATGAACTGGGAAAAGTAATTAGTGAACCAGTTAGACCAAGACTATTGTGAAGCTCAATATCAGGGCTATGAGTTCCATTTTAGTTGGATTTTGATCCTCATCGCATTCATATCTTGGGAGATGCTGGAAGGTGAAACCTTCTCTGAAATAGAGCCATCTGAACCCTTAGCCATGAAGTTCACTTCACTCTGGTATTCGAGCGATATGGAAAAACAATGGCAGTCAAACGTGATGTTCCACACCTACTACCTAAAATTAAAGAGGGATATTGAGGTTGTCCCTCATATAACATCGAACACCTTGCACAAGTTCAGGCCATTTGTGAAGTTCCATGCAGACAAACATTTTATCTACATCACTTTGCATGGAGACGAACACAAAGAAGTACTATAGAGTTATTACAAACTCACAGAGGAGGCCCTAGAATAAATAACTAAGGAATGGCCTGTAGAGCTCCTTATCCCTATTGACCCTGCAGAACTGTCTGATCCTGAACTAATCGGAAGCCCGGTGGTCACTCGTGAAGGACATGATACACCTGGAATTAGCAGAAGGAAGAAGACAAAAGAGGTCCAAGATCTGAGTAGTTCATTAGAAGAAATTTCTTCAGAATCACCTGAAGGAGGAGGTGATGATGAAGTAGATAAATAAGAGTACAATAGAAAATAAGATAAGTAGAAAAAATGTGAAGTAACACCGCCACAAACTCCTCCTAATGATGTAGATCCATCTAACAAAAGAAAGGTTTCTACCATGAAACCCACATCGCGACATAATTCAAAAGCTAGTAAGACCAAGTTGTAGACTCTGCTCACAATCGACTAAGCAATAGACCATATATGAAACAATTGAAGCAGAATTGCGACGGGTACAATAGGCCCTTCAGTCCAGCCATGTAGTGTCCATTGCACCGCCATCATCAGAAGAAACAGAGTTGGGAGATGAGCCTACCCAACTCCATAGACTAGCCAATGTGACTGAATCTCACCTTCGTCATGCACAGGAAGAAACAAAACATGCCACAGTGGCTCTAAAGAAAGCACAAGAGGAAGTGATAGAGAAACACTGAGTTGCGCAACAAGAGAAGGACGACCTCCAAACAAAGTTCGAAGAGGATAAAGCGTTGATCCAACATGAGAAAGAATAGTTGCTTGTGGAGCAGGTTGGATTAAAAGAAGCAGTTAGCAGAGCACTTCGCTCTATAATAGGCTTAGAGTAAAAGGAGGAATACCCAGTGAAGAATCAAGTAGTGCATCTTGCTGAATCCATCCAACATCTTCAATAGAGAATAGCAAATCTAGAGCTACATATAGTACCAAGTACTTTGCAGGACGTGAGAGACCAATGAGAAGCCACTGCCCAGAGCGCAGTTGAGAGGATTAGAGCATTAGCTTTGGAATGTAAACATCTTAGCAGTAGAAGTGCACAGACTTATAAGGGACTTACTGAGGACCCTAAACTGAAGACACTGGGGTCACAACTCTAGGAGGCAAAGAAGCAAGCGATGATAGTATAGGCGCAGTTGAAGCTCCTATTAGCAATTGAAAGAATGAAAAGATCCCAGGAACAATGCACTACTCAGCAGAAGGTCCATACCATATAGAGAAAAGTCATGGAAGTGACTCAGAGGCTCCAACCAATCCAAGATGAATCTTTCCAACTATTTGAGGAGATTGAAGGCCAAGGAGCAGAGATGGAACAAGTAGTCACTTCAATAGAACAATGCTTAGAGGGACCTATGAATTAGGCAGCTATTCACAAGTTCATCGAGAATGAGACCTTGGCGAAGCAGCAGGTCGAAGCAGATCGAGTTAGGCTGGAGACTTTTGAGGAAGAGCTACCCAAATCATAGTGACTCAAAATGAGTCACAGGTGAGTGTTGGCGACCTATTGGCCCTGGACCAAGTTTGGAGATCCTTTGTCAGGTTTGAACTATTTTGGGACTTTGACAAGATGACGAAGGCGGAGTGGAAGTCGAAGTGGATATCGTGAGATCTCGACCCATTTTAGGGTGCTTTGGGTTTTGGGCTTACGTAACGGGTATGGGGATGTCGGCCCATGGGTTTACCCATGTTTAGGCCTTTTTGTATTGTATAAATAGATGTCTAGGAAATTTAAGAGGGGACAATATAGACATTAGTGTGATGTTGTGCTAAGGGCAAGTGGAGGCCGATGTTCTAAGTGCAAGTTATAGTTGTAAATGCTTTGTGCATACTATGTGAGGCTTGAAAGGATAAGTGCAAGTGATTGTAAGAGACTATGTAAAGGCTTTGTGCTATAACCTAGCTTGGGGAAGGAGGTGTTACACGTCAAAATTACTCAGCTGGATAAGTGTCGCATGTTCCTCTCAATTGTCGTAAGTGTCACATCTTCCTTACAACTTTCGCAAGTGTCACAAGTTGGTCGCAAGTGTCGCAAATGATGTTTGAGCATACTGCCATGCCGATGACACTAAGGAGACACTTAAAACATCTCATGTGCTTGGTTTGAAGGAGAAGGACTAGTTTACTGAAGTCAAATAACTCTTGACACCTGAAGGGAGCTCTGAAATAGAGGTTCTGAGGGGGAGCGCTCCTCTATATCAGCTCTAGAAGCGTTGGCGCTCCTCTATAATGATTCAGGGAGAGTTATAACACTCCCCTGCCCCCTCTGAAGGAGCGTTGATCATCTTGAGAGCACTGGCGCCCCTCCAAAGCTTACCAGGGAGCGCTACAATGCTCTGATGCCCCTTCTAAGGGAGCGCTGCCTAATCTGAGGCAGTAGTTAGCCCGTTGAGGAGAATAAGGGGAGGATATTTCGAGATTAGGAGGCAGTTGTGTTCGAATTCTTGGTTTCATGAAGAGATCCCTGATCTGAGGAGGAAGTTCCCAACTTGTTCTAAAGATAACTCAAGAGGTTAAGCTCCTCTTAACCTATATAAGCAGGCTCTATGATGGTGGAAAGGGGGGAGAACTGCTAGTATGAAACTTATGATCTTGGAGAAAATACACAGTCATCCAAAGGAGAGTGATCAGTGAAGATGCTATTGTCTAGGTCGTGGATCTTTTAGGCAAGGGTTAGACGAGGAGGACCCGACGAAGATGTCGCATTCGCATCTACGATTGTAAGTACTGTTGTCGTTATTCTCATCAATATGACACGCTTGGCCTGTTTCTTTCTAGTTTGTTTCTAATGTTACATGAACTTATCATTAATTGATAGATCTGTTTCAAGCTAATATCAATAGAGTAGGAAGTGGTCATATCTTGTTTTGTCCACAGGATCCAGCGAGAAGCAAAGGACCGAAGCGCAACTAAGAGCGTGCAGGGACAAACGTAGATAAAGAGGTACTTATGTCATCCTTCCTTCCCATGTGTTATATTAGATATATTTGAAAGTAAGTCAGTGTCCATGTTAAGCATTTTCTGTCTAGAGTTAGGGTCAAGCTCTTAGAGGCAATCTACCTATCCGCAGGGAGATTTTCCTACAACAGAAACTGGGGACTTCACTGGGGAGATAGCCTCAAATCGAAACTTCTTGTTTTGATTTTCTCCTCATTGACCTTGTTCTATCCCTTGATTGTTTAAGACTTGGTTCACTCCTCTTTTGATTGGTTTCATGAGCTGATTGGCTCCTTACCTCATCACACTCAGCATAATTGTCGGAATTGAAATGCAATTTTTTTATTTTCTTGACATTTTTGGGAGTTTTAGACCTTGGCGCCCCTATCCTACTGTTAACAGAGCGCCAACACTCCCCCATAGCTTTGCATAGAGTGTTATAACTCTCCTTTCCTTTGGAAATAGAGAGCCAGCCCTCTTTGGCCCAAAAAACCTTCCAGAATTTCTTTTTCTAGGTTTTGCCTCTGTGTCTTCTCTGCTGAGTAACCTTGTGAGCCAATGTTTCTTCCCTCTCAGCCTTGACATTTGTCTTTTGCTTGAAGAATAAACATCTTACTAATTGGATTTTGTAGCCTTCTTCACTATTGTTATTGGTTTTTTTGTTGATTGGAGTTTGAGACCCATGCATTGTTCTTCTCTTCTCATCATCTGAGTGAAAACCCTGGTGAAGGTCATCAAAGGCCTACAGACCTCTTCATCTTGATCATAGTCAAAATCATTGTTCTTCAACCTTTTATTTTTGGGTTTGAAGTTTGTTTTTCTCTTTGATTGTTTCTTTTCTTTCGCTTTTTGTTTTGATTGCAACGAAAGGGCGTATTGTTTGTATGACTTTTGCTTGTGCTAGTTTGATTTTCATTCATACAAAAAGACAATTAGCAAGATGAACATTGTGTCGAATTGATCACTATTCATATGCAAACAATAAAAGGCATCTTCATGATTGATTGTGCATGTTAGAAGGCATCTCAAATTTTTTTAGCATTACATCAGGATTTGATTGAGAAAAAGAATCGTTTGAGGGCATTCCTTATTAGTGCTTGTTAGTGGAAAGAACTTTCTCTCTCTCCCTTAGATAGATGTTCATCGAAAGGAAATGATTGCTTATCATATTTGATGCACTCTTTGGGTCTGAGTCATAATTCCATTTGTTTCACTTCCATGCACCCCTTTGCGTAAACAACAGCCATAAAAATCAACGCTAATTAAAAATTATTTGGAACTTTTTCTTTTCTAGGATCCTCCACCAACAGTAGAATAGGCTTAGTACTTTGGATTAGGGTTGTGAGCATAACTCTCCAAAGTTTCCAAAACAAACACTAGCATCCTGAGTTAGGGAGAGTCAAATCCAATTATCGTATAAGTCTGCCTGGGATCCCCCTCTCACACAAGGGTTACGCACGAGGTCGCATTCGGGTGAGCTACGGGGACTAACCCTTCGTGGTTTAACTGATTCTGGTGGTCAGATCATATTATGGGGATCACTTTGAGGTAAATCCACAATTACTGCATGGAAGCCTTTTAGTTGATTTCGGGCTTGATACCTTGCCCGTACGTTCGGATCGGACTGTCGACTGTTCCCGCCCAGGGGCTGACTGCGAATTGGTAACCTTAGTGGCCATAATCTTTAGGGTCTTACACAAGGTGACGGTGACGGCAAGTCTCACTGTACCTGGAGCATACATTGGTCAAACTCACTCGGGCTCCTTGGAGGGTAAATCCACAATTACTGCGTGGAAGCCTGCACCAAGGCGTAAGTCTGTTAAGCAGGTCGCCATTGTAACTGTTCCACCCTATCCCCGCCCCTTCTGGACTTGATCACGCGATGTTGGATTTCATCACCAACTAGTACGGTCATCAAAAGAAGGTCATGTTTGCTTGGTTGTGATTCTTAGATTTTTAGCGTGTGCTGTCTCTTTTCGCTAGTTGGCCATAGATTTTTTTCGTCAACTCTTTTCCGCCAACATCGACCCTCCATGCCGCTCGCGGAGGCTACAGGGACTTCCTCCAGAAAATATGGAAGGAAACACCCCTTTACCCCCTCATTCTATGGAGGAATCTCCTCAATAGAGCGAGGTTCAAAACACTACAACTTCCCAGGAAGAAGTTCCCATTCCTTTGGAGAATTTTCGAATTGTTTCAGAATCTCTGGAAGCTTACCGCATTCCGGAGGGATACAAACGATAGATCCTCCACCTGAATTCCGCTGGAGAGTTTGTTGTCATTAATCCTTCTGACATTCCGGCTGGGTCTTCTCAAAACCCCTTAGCCAATGACCCTTTTTGGATCGCATACGTGGTTCGAAGTCCACCACGCTTGGTGCGAGATCTTTACGGAACAGGGGAAGGTGCCGATGCATATTTTTCCTACACAGTACCCCCAAATCATTTTACCGGTACCACCGCTTTTACAGCCACACCAACCGTTGGTATGAACACACCGCCCGTTGGTCCAAGGTCTACAATTCCCCTCCATACGGCCCATTCGACAATGGCCCCACACATCCCGACTATCCCCGCCGGTAATGCGGTAGTCAATCAAGCTCCGATTGGCACCCCTATAACACCAAGACCTACACTCCCTTTTGGATTCAGGGCACTGAATGCTTCTGCTGCCACCACTGCCCAAACCACTACCCAAGTTATAACGGGAAATTCCATACCCATCCCACAACCCGGAGGGACCGGTCTTGGTGGTCCTAATCCGCTCGGTGGTACCAATCAATCATTTACATCTGGCTCTCAAATCCCAGGAACTCTACCTCAAACTGGGGGGCACCCTCCGACCGGTGGACAAATTCCATTCGGAGGGAACCCTAATGCTGGGGGGCATCCTCCCACCAGAGGAAAAATTCCATTCGGAGGGAACCCTAATGCTGGGGGGCATCCTCCCACCGGAGGACAAATCCCATTCGTGGGCTACCCTCATGCTGGGGGCAGCCTCAATCTGGAGTCTACCATCAACCACAAGGACAAAATGTGTCTTCCATACCCAATCCATGGAGCGTCCCTTTTCAAGAAAACCCACACGCCTCCACAGGACAAAATTTTCATACTCCGTAACAACCCCCTTATGGACAAATTCCAAACCCACCCTATAACCAAAAAAACCCATCCGGTCATCCTCCGCTCACACATACTTCTCAAAACATCTCAAATCCTATGTACCTTGGTCAAAACCAACCTAACATGAGAGGGCCCACGAGTTATAATTATCCACATAACCCAGTATTGGGCCCCACTGGTGTCCCACTTCCACACCATCATTACCCACAGGTTAACCGACAATTACCCTTTCTAGCTACCCTGGACCTTCCAGACTTGTCTCGGTTAACGAATGATCCTATTTATCATTCTCCGGTTTGGCCAGCTATTCCAGCTAAACTCCCTTCTTATATCCCAAAATTCGACGAAAAGTCCGGAGAAGACCCGAACAACCAAGTAATGACCTTCCATTTGTGGTGTTCATCCAACTCCCTCATGGACGATTCAATTCGTTTGCATATTTTCCAACTAACACTTACGGGTTCTGTAGCGAAATGATATATTGAATTACCATGTGCATCTTTTCACGATTTCAACTCCCTCGCCATGTCCTTCCTCACGCACTTCCAACTACCCATTCGATACGAGACGGGTACTGAACTATTAACCTCCATTCGTCAGACAACTTTGGTACACATCTCTGATCATATCCATGAATGGAGACGATGACAAAGGCTAATCAAAGCGGTCATTCCTGACCAATTTTTAGCAGAATGGTTCACAAAATCACTATTACCCCAGATTGCTCGTGATGTTTCCATAGGCGGTGTCGTCACCGAGGAAGAAGCCATTTCTTGAGCCCAGTACTTAGACTTAGTCTATTCACAATCTAGTACTCTATATGAGTTGATACCGAACGCTACTCGTGCCACTAACGATCCATCCAAACCATCGACTGCTTCACATGCGGATGGAGTTATTGGCTCCGTCAAGACTCAATCTACTACCCAGTCTACTGGAACGATCCAGCGGCCCGCTTCGGTGGCTCCTCCCAATCCAACTGCACCCTCTTCTACACCCCCTCAAACTCAGGTCTCTGATCTGAATGCAGTCTAGTCAACCCCTTCACAACAACTTGGGGGCAAGAAGAAAGAGAGAAACAAACCAAAGATGAATAATAACAACGAACAACCCAAGACCCAACCGCAAACCCCTGCTACCGGAAAACAACCGCAACGAAAACTGAAATTCCCATGTCTCATTTGTGGCGACGATCACTACGCTTGAGACTGCCCACATCGCGATGAAGTGGCCAAACTTTTCAAAGGAAATTCTCCACCCGCTGTGCTCACTCAGCCTTTTCCACAGCAACAATCGTTAGTTGCGCAAACCCCCACGCCGGGGCGCAGTTCCAACCAACCCCATGATGAGGCCTCGACAAGTGCCCACATTTACATGT
Source organism: Picea mariana (assembly GCA_032191745.1). NCBI lineage: Eukaryota > Viridiplantae > Streptophyta > Pinopsida > Pinales > Pinaceae > Picea > Picea mariana. The sequence continues at coordinate 234,372 of JASDQU010100707.1, read as the reverse complement.
TTAACAGAGTTAATCTAACTACTCACTCTGCGACATATGATACACCAGTTAAACCTGATAAACCTAAGACTACTAACGGTTCTCCGTCAGACCCGTTACCATCCTCCGTCAATCCTCCATCTGTTAGCCCCACATCCGGGCCACTCCAGATCGAGAAACCTTCGTTTGACTCTATCTTACGCCCAACTAAGAGCACCATCCAGAAATCTACCTTCAATCCTAATTCACGGGAGACCCAAAATTACAACATTGTAGAGGATTTGGCCCAAGCCCCGTGTGCCATGTCTGCCTTGGAAGTTCTACAACACTGCCCCAGCCAACGTAGAACACTCTTAGCTGCCATTGGCGCTTTTGATCCTGAGTCATCAAACAATATCACATTTAATCTGGATGATCATCAACCACGACTCTCCCACCAGCTAGCTTTCCAAATCGATGTTGTTATTCACAATCAACAAATCCACCGGACTATCCTGGATGAGGGAGCCTCCACCTGTGTCATGTCTCTAGCCTGTTGGAAAGGCTTGAAATCACCAGCCCTTAAAAAATACGCTACCATGTTACACGCCTTTGATGGACGAGGTTTTCATCCTCACATATTATTACAATCCTTAACCGTTCAATTGGGTGGCAAAACTGTTACTGTTGACGTCGAGGTGGTCGATGCTCCCCTCGATTACAACCTGCTACTCGGAAGAAGTTGGTTCTATGCCATGACTTTCGTCGCCTCGTCGGTGTTTTGATGTGTACAATTCCCCCATCAAGGCAAAATTGTTACCATCGATCAGCTTGATTTCTATACACCCGATGCTCGCATCCCTACTACCAACAATATTCCTTTTCTGGGAAACCACCTAGTTACGTATGAAAGCGTTGGTTTTGGCTTATTGAAAGATTCTAGCCTCATGGGTACTTTCCCTACACCACTTCCACCTACTGCACATCATATTGTTGTTGTCAATATGATCTCGACCATGCCTTATCAATCCCTGGAATCATCTAACCTTTGGGTTGTGCCTAGTCCTTTGGAATTCGATGTGCTTGGTGACACTATGTCACTTAGCCCAGCCGAGGCCGCATACGTAACTATTCAATCTGCCTCTCCCTCTTCCAACACTTCACATTCATTGGCACCTGATACTTACTCGGTTCCCTTGTGGTTGGATTCCCTATCATCTTCCATCGATTACATTTCCCACATTTTTCCTTCGGATGAATCGATTATGGAAATGATAAGCATTGACGATCTGCCCTGGGATGACAACCACCATCAATCCTCTTTTCTTCCGCCTTTGGAAGAAATCCAGTAAGACATACAATCTATCTTCCCTACCGATGTTACTGAAGCTCCGCAATCTCCTATCCTCACACAAGATACTCTCTCTGAGGGGAACATGGGTAACATCTCCACCATGATCACGATTGAAATTTCAATCAAAGAAGGTGTCGTGGAAAACATTAACCTTGGTGCTAATTGCACACCCGACGAAGTGGTTTCTTACACCACTTTGTTCAAGGAATTTCGGGATGTCTTCGCATGGAGTTACAAGGAAATGCTAGGGATCGACCCTTCCATCGTCGTACACGAAATTAAAACTGATCCTGACACAAAACCGGTTCGACAAAATCTTCGCCCGGTTCATCCCAAGAAAATCGCAGCTATAAAGGCAGAAGTTGAAAAACTTCTAACATCTGGCTTCATCTATCCTGTCCCTTTAACCGAATGGGTCTCCAACCCTGTTTCGGTTGCTAAGAAACAAGGGACCATCCATGTTTGCGTTGACTATCGAGATCTCAACAAAGCTTGTCCCAAGGACAACTACCCTACGCCATTCATCGACCAAATCATCGATAATTGCGTGTGGAGCGTAATCTTCTCTTTCATGGATGGCTTTTCTGGATATAACCAGATTGAAATCTTGCCTACAGATCAACACAAGACAGCCTTCATCTGTCCTTGGGGAACTTTCGCCTACCGAAAGCTACCTTTTGGCCTTAAAAATGTTGGGGCCACTTTCCAGCGAGCCATGTCGTATGCTTTTCATGACATCAAACATATAGCAGAACCGTATCTCGACGACTTACCCGCACATTCGCTAAATCGATCTGATCACATTGATCATTTACGCGCAATTTTTCTAGGACGTAGGTTCTACCGTATTCGTCTGAACCCACACAAATGCATTTTCACTGTCGAATCCGATCGACTCCTCGGTTTCATTGTCTCCAAATATGGGATCAGGGTGGATCCCTTAAAGATCAAGGCCATCTTAGCCTTACCTCCACCTACCAATTTAACCCAACTCCAAAGTTTACAAGGCAAAGAAAAATTTCTTCGCCGTTTCATCTGCAATTATGCCGAGATCACTAAAGGATTTATGCGGTTACTGCAAAAGAACGTCCCTTTAATCTGGGATGACGCCGCTCAATGGTCATTCGACGCTCTCGAGCACGCTTTGACCCATGCACCTTTGTTACATCCCCCTGAATATACAAAGGATTATATCCTTTACTTGGTCACTTCTACTTCCACCATCGCAATGGTGTTATTTCAAGAAGACCCCAACGGCAAAAAACACGTGATTTATTATCTGAGCAAAAGTTTATCTGGACCCGAACTCAGATATTTGCATGTTGAGAAACTGGCTCTGGAAGTCGTCATCGCTATCCAAAGGTTCCGCCACTACATCTTATTACGCACCACCACGGTAATCGCAGACTCCAACCCAATGTATCACGTCTTGACATGTCAAGTACTTAGGGGAAAATATTCAAAATGGATCATTATTCTCCAAGAATTCGATCTCGAGTTTATGAAGGCTAAAGCCAAAAAATCCCTGGTGTTTGCCAAGCTCATCTGTGCTCTTCCTCGTGCCGATGAAAACATTTAACCTAGAGACTCTCTCCCCGATGAATCTCTCTTCCTCATCAACACCTCTGATCCCTGGTACGAAGACATTCTCCTATACCTCCAAACCCAACATTTTCAGCCCAACATCTCTCGCGAAGAGCGTCGACGCATTCGTTATTACTCTCGTCGATACATCATTCTCGGCGACACCTTGTATCACTGTGGTATTGACACCATCCTTCGGCGATGTCTAGTTCACGAAGAGGCTGAACAAGTTTTAAATGATTGTCACCTTGGCGCCTGTGGCGGTCACCTTTCTGGGATGGCCACAGGCCAAAAAATCCTATGTGTCGGCTACTTTTGGCCCTCGATTTTCAAAGATTGCATCGAGGCTGTCAACAAATGCCCACCCTGCCAAATCTTTAACAAGAAGGCACGCACCCACCATATGGCGCTGCATCCCATTATCGCCATTGACCCCTTTGCCAAATGGGGCATCGATTTCATGCAGTGTAAGACTACCTCAGTCGGGGGGCACAGTTACATCATCGTCGCCATTGACTACTTCACCAAATGGGCTGAGGCTATGCCTAGCTTCCTGAATGATGGTCATACTGTAGCTCTATTCCTTTTCAACCACATCATAACTCATTTTGGTGTACCACGTGCCATTTACACTGACCATGGTGCACACTTCAAAAACCAGATGATGAGCGAGTTACATGTCAAATTGGGTTTTTTCTATGAAAAATCATCTCCTTACTACCCTCAGGTGAACAGACAAGTTGAGGCTATCAACAAAGTCCTAAAAACCATGATCCAATGCATGGTAGGGGAAAACAAAACATCATGGAATCTACAACTGTTCTCCGCTCTCTGGGCCTATCGCACCTCTATAAAAAATTCAACTAGATTTACTCCTTTCCAGTTGGTCTATGGCATTGAAGCCGTCCTACCAATCGAGTGTGAAATTCCATCACTCAAACTGAAAGTATAACTCCTACCCCATACTTCTGCCAAAGAAGAACGATTTTTATATCTATCCAAACTGGATGAAACACGTCGCGATGTTGCTCTCGTCAATGAGGCACATCAGAGACGAATTAAAAGTCAATATGACAAATCCATCCACCCTCGGACTTTCGCAGAAGGAGACTTAGTCCTCGTTTACGACCAAGCTCACGATAAATTGGGGACAGGAAAGTTAGAACCCATGTGGCACGGTCCTTACATCGTGAAGCATGTCCTACATAAAGGTGCCTACGAATTAGTTGATCATGATGGAATTTCCCTAGGAGAGCCTCGAAACGGGATTTAACTTAAGAAGTACTATGCCTAGATCACCTAGCATCTGTACTTTGTACATTACTGTATTTTAGTTTGGTGTGTCTATTTCTTTCACGTGCTTGAGTCTTTACCGTTGCCACTCATGAATGTGCCTGTGTTTTCATGTGCAGATGACGTCTTCCTTTCCTATCTTTTTTGGGTTCGTTGATGGCGCTTGTCGACATACCCGGAACATTGCTTCAGTAGCTTGGGTTATTTACCAATTTGATGAGGTGGTGAGCTCAGGAGGTATCTGTTTAGGGCCAGTAACCAACAATATGGTAGAATATCACGCTGTCATTAGATTGTTGACCCAAGCCTCCTCTCTAGGTGTCTCTCGCATCATTGTCTACTTAGACACCCAACTCGTGGTTTATCAACTCAACCGCATCTACGCTATCCGTAGTCCTATCCTGCTACGTCTACACTTGCAAGTTCGCCGTCTTGAACGAATGTTCGATTATATTGAATATAGACACATTCCGAGAGAATTTAATAGTGTTTCAGATGCGTTAGCTAATTATATCATGGATCGGTATCTCGCCCACATATAAGATTTAAAGAAAAGAAAACTATACATTACATGTAAATTAAAACACATCGCAGACATCATCATGTACAAATCATTGGCATCATAAAAACTTGAAACTGTATATATATATATATATATATATATATATATATATATATATATATATATATATATGGCATGACTAAAATGTTTGCATTACATCAAAAAGTATGTAGAAGAGAAAAACATTGGGCCTTTCCACCCATACAACGTCGCCTGACAAGGCATACAAAACATGATCACTGGAGAGACTCTAGTCTCCCTGCACTACATTATGCTATGAGTAACACACTACTTCACGCACTACGTGCCTCAACAGAGAATTGATATTCTCCGGTACTCCTACAGTGTGTCGCTGTAGATGTAAAGGCACTCCCCCCCTCCGCAGAGGAGGGATGCCCATCGTAAGACCTTGGAGGTTTCTCTCAACCTCCCGGAGACCTGCTGTTGGTACCACCGGATCTGCTGCGACCGGGATGCCTCCACAATGTCCTGGTACCGGTATATCAGCCGGGCGCACTGCTCCCTTGTCTGCATGTTGGAAACAACACATCTGTTAAAAATCTTTTACGTACCCCCAAAAAAATATATATACATCAAAAACTTAAAAACAAAAACTAGATAAGGTATGGCCCAGTCTCTTACCTGACTCATCCCAGTCTTCCCCCGTGGGCAAAATCAAGTTCATGCCCCCGCGGAAATCTACATTGGCATAAGGGAAGTCCTCTATCCAAAGGTACTGTTGTCTTAGCTAGGCAAAGAAATCGCCAGTGAAATGGAACTCTGACTCTGAAACTAGCCTTGGAGACAGACTAGTCCACCTCTCCATTCTAGGTTCATACACTGGTCGTACCGCCAGTGCTATCTGAGGCTGCATCTGAGGGATGCGCTCTAGGAAAAATGAGACTAAAAACGAGCCCTAGCCGAACTTCTTCTGTCCAGTCCTACACCGTGAGATCTGTTCCTTCACATTTCAAAGGAACACTACACTCCAGTTGAACAGTGTTGGTTCCAAACACTGAACACTGTAAGCCACCTGTGATCTCGATGCCAGATGGGCGCTAGTGCTACCTGTCACGCTGGTGATAGCGAATAATATAGACCGGAGGGGAAAATCTCGAATATCCTTAATAGGGATCCTGCCCCCTACCAACCTTGCTCCTGGAATGCAGTGGCGTGCCAGATACACGTCCATTTGTTCAGGTAGCACTCACTGCCCAGTGAAAGATATGGGGACCCCTCTTTTCGAGAGGCTGGTCAAAAAGTACACGTCCTCTAACTCAATGGTCAAAAGTTGTGTGTTGATTCAGAACCCTTGTTCTGCAACGTCCCAGAGGCCAATCATATACTCGAGCAACAAAATCTCTCTCTTCATTTTTTGTAACTTGAAGAACTTAAGAAAGCCACAAGCTCGCAAAGTGGCCCACATACGAGGACTCCGTAAGGCGGCTAAGCCATCCATCTCATGTTCCCTCTCTTTCCATTCAATCATGATTGCCGAAGTTACCTACAAAACAAAAATCAAGAAATTTGTTATTTCCACGTTTTGGCAATTTCGGCGATTTTCAAAAGCAATTTAAAACATGAAATAAGATGCCCACACCATCTAAAAGCAACCACTCACTCTTTTAAACCACCACGCCCTCTAACATTTGTCAAATAATGATAAAAATGTTTTAAAAAATGCAAAACGACTTTGGGGGCTGCGTGGGCATTTGGGGAGATGTTTTCATGAGTTCTTTTACTAAAAACAACCTATCTAATTGATCACAAGGATGTTGACATCCTAACTAGCCTTCTCTAAAGCATTTTTTGTAAAAGAATCCCCCTTTTTCATTGATTTTTAAAAGAGGCCGATTTGGTTCCAATTGGGGTGACTTAGGGCTTCATGTTTTAAAATAAATAATGCTATAAAAATTAACGTGAAACCATGCAATTGAAAGAGCAAGAGATGGACACCTATCTGGTCCAAACGGTGAGAAAAACAGTGGATCTTAGCTTCGTCAGCGAGTAAAACAAGATTTGCTTCAAAACGAGATTCTCCACTACTCCAAAAATCCTTGCAAAATGAAATGGTAAATGAATTCTCAATCAATTGTTATTTATAAATTTTCATTTTTTATAAGGTATGGTCATTTTTGGGTTTCTCTAATGATGTAATGGCTTCACTAAACCCTGGTCTGTAGTTCTGGCATCGCAGGTTTCCTGGAAGTCTTGATGGATTATTCACCTTGTCGCACTTATGAGCATAGTCTTAGTTCGTTCTCGAGCTCGACAATATGAGAACGTAACCGGGTAAACTTTTATCTCTTTTTCGGACCTGTATGGATACGAACACACGAAAAAGGAACCCCCCTAGAGTCTCCTTTAAATCCTTTTCAGACTCTCTAAATGTGAAAAGATTGTCGAGCGACCTTGCTTCCTTTCACGCTCATTAAAAGGTCAGAAAGGGCGTCTTTCAAGCGATAGTTTAACCCTTTTTCGGTCTCGTTGGACTACTGTACGAAAAAGGAACTGAGAGAGTTCTCTTTTAAGTGTTTTTCCAAACTCTGTAATCTAGAAAAAACTTCGAGTTTTCTGTCTTTGGACTCGTTAAAGCACAAATCGACAGACCCATATGGGACTGAACCCTTACCTCTTCTGGTTCGTTAAACAAAGGAAGAGGAACTTACCGAAGGTGAGTTATATCTAGCATGTGTTATCCTCCTCGAGATTATTAAATCAAAAAGAGGTACTCATCTATCTGGATGGGGGAAAAAATTGGAAGGAACAAGCCAAGCAGTCTCTTGAGAACATCATCCAGCACTTCTTAGAGTCGCCCTTGAACATGGCACTTTGTCATCTGCATACATCATAATCCACTGAACCTCTGCATTGAGCCAATCCTTTGAGTTCCTTTCACTCCTTTGGGTCACCCGACGCAAGTCACAGTATCCACTGCATAGTTTTGGTCCATGTCATGTTTTGCTATTGTGCCTCAGTGTTCAAGGGAAGTATCCACCTCGAGAGTCAGCCATCCCAAATATCTTGTCTCAAAAGCTGTGTCAGTCCATGTCCATTTGATCTACCAATTACGTCTCTATGTCCGTTTCATGTCGTTGATGGGGGATACATCAAGGCCCTCCCTCGATGAGTCTATTCCTGTTGACTTCAACATGTTATCCGGGAATCAGATTTAGAAACCAGTTAGTACTTTGGGACCTGCATGCCTCAATGGCAGGCCTCCTCACATTTGACAGTAGGTTTACATCATTGACCTCTGATCGAATGATTGCATGGGTGTTCAACTTCAGCTCATCTATTCACATTCATTGGAATGTACTAAGGTACCTTGGGAATCATTGACATTAATGGTCATCTCCCTCGCACTTGTTAACAGTTCACACCATTGACCGATAATCAAGTGGTTTCTGCCATGTTCGACATCAAGACATCTATTCACATGGTTAGAATCGTACCACATTGGGATTGGTACGAAGACCCTGGGTTGAGTAATCACTTAGATGTCTGCTTTGCCCAGGCTGCGAAGGAGTTTTTATTGGACAAGAACACATACATTGTCACATAGATACACTTTGTATTGGTCGTGGCTATGTCTTGTCATATCGTAGATCCACTGTGTATTCTTCATGGCTACGATCAGTTCATGTCATTAGAGTATATATCCACAATGTATCTTCGGTGGCTATACCTTTTTTATCAATACAATTATGGATCCGCAGTGTATTTTATGGCGGCCATATCCTGCTAAGTCTTGATCACCCAAGCATAGGTATGCCTGCCTTGGGTTTTGAAATATGTCATGATATTTGTTGGATGCTTGTGTGCAGCTTCT
>JASDQU010100707.1:104430-167795 GCA_032191745.1 Picea mariana | reverse complement strand
TCTCACTCTCTCACTCTTTATCCCCCCTCTGTCTCCCTATCCCTCACACTCTCTTTCATCCTCTCTCTACAACCCCCTTCCCTACATAAAAAGGAAAGAAATGACCTTGACCTAGACATGTCAAGACCTAGACCTAAACCTAGACATAGAAAAACCTAGACATGGAAATACCTGGAGCATGAGCTATACCTAGTAGATGACCATGACATAGACCTAGATCATGACCTATACCATGACGTAGATCTAGAGCTAGTTTTAAACGATGACATAGAGCTTGCCATAGTCCATGACCTATACTACGACATAGCGATAGAGATAGATTTTGACGATCACCGAGAGGTTGATGTAGACCATGACCTGGACCCCTTAGTTCCATCTAAGCCTAGGCATAACTTATACTCAACCCTTAAACCCCTCTACCCTAGAGCCTTGAGTGCACTATGGGTATAACTTTTGTACAACCCTTGCACCCATATCACCCACATCTTGGTGATCTAACCATTTGTCTATCATTGAAAACACTTTCAATCCTAACCCCTTAAGACTTAGTTGTCCCCATAAATATGGTTGGTCTATAATAAGTGCTATATCCTTTTCATTAAGAGTGCACACACACTCTTTTGAATTTATTGAGTTGTAGTTGTTGGTCATTTATTCTCAATAGGAATGCATGCATGTTCCTAGAATGCACATGCACTTTAGTGCACATGTGTTCTAGGAATGGGCATGTGTTCTTGCTGGGAATATTTTGGTGCCAAGCACACTCCAATACCCCATCTATATTAAGTATGACAAACAGTCTGCGACATATTCACACAAAAATAATGCGCACAGACAAGTTTTTCTTATTTTAATCTTTTGGTTTGATTCATAGAGAGTTTTGTGTTATTTCCAGATCATTGTAGGAAAATTTAGAAGACAATTTTTCCAATTTCAATTGGAATTGTTGTTTGTATCTTCTTGTGTATTCTTGGAATTGGAAGACAAATTTGTCCAAGTGCAATTGGAATTATTTTTTGTATCATCTTGGAAATAGAAGACAAATTTATCCAAGTGAAATTGGAATTGTTGTTTGTATATTCTTGTGTCATTTTGGAATTGGAAGACAAATTTGTCCAAGTGAAATTGGAATTGTTGTTTGTCTCTTCTTGGAATTGGAAGACAAATTTGTCCAAGTGAAATTGGAATTGTTTTTTGTATCTTCTTGTTTCTTCTTGGAATTGAAAGACAAATTTTTCCAAGAACAATTGGAATTATTGTTTGTATCTTCTTATGTCTTCTTGGAATTGGAAGAAAAAATTGTCCAAATGCAATTGGAATTGTTGTTTTTCTCTTCTTGTGTCTTCTTGGAATTGGAAGACAAATTTTTCCAAGTGAAATTGTAATTGTTGTTTGTATCTTCTTGTTTCTTCTTGGAATTGGAAGACAAATTTGTCCAAGTGCAGTTGGAATTGTTGTTTGTATCTTCTTGTGTATTCTTGGAATTGGAAGACAAATTTGTCCAAGTGCAGTTGGAATTGTTGTTTGTATCTTCTTGTGTCTTCTTGGAATTGAAAGACAAATTTGTGCAAGTGAAATTGGAATTGTTTTTTGTATCTTCTTGGAATTGGGAGATAAATTTGTCCAAGTGAAATTGGAATTGCAATTACTAGTTGTGTATTTTTTTGTAATATGAAGACAAATTTATCCACTTGGTTGTGCCTTATGACATAATACAAAGACAAATTTATGGTGGGATGTTTGGAAACAATTTTTTCTCTTTAAACATGGGGAATCGATGGATTCAAGAATGAAAGTCCTCGAGAAAAGAGAAATCGATCGAAAAGGTTGAAGAAGAAAGAGAAAAGACAAAGTTATGTATGTTAAAGCATAGGCTTTCAGAAGAGGGTCCAATTTCAAGCGGAATAGATGCCGCTATTGTTTCTCCTCAATCACTAGAAGTAAAGAATGATGGTTCATTAGAGAGTAGTCCATCATTATCTCTTCAAGAAATTTTTTTGTGGATGACTACATGATGGATTATTTTCTTGGAGATAATTATACAATGGATGAAATTAGAGAAACAATTGGTGTAGAAAATTGTGGTGAAGAATTTCCTATGGTGCAATCTCTTGTTGGACAATCAAATGCTACATAAACTAGTAAATACCATGTCCATTCTCCTCCCAAAGTTGATCCACCAGTGATTTAAGGGGAAATATCTGCAACATTGTTAACTCCACAATAGGGAGGTCAAGAGTGCCAGAATAGGGGTTCATCGTCCCTACCTAGATTGAACATTGTGCGGTGAAGAACTTCTAAATGCATTCAGGTCAATGAAAGTGGTCTAGTATCACTTGAAGGTAAGTTACTTAACAATGCTATTTGTTATCACTCTTATAAATTATTAAATAATATTTTGAACCAAAATATGATGTTGTTAAATGTAAATTATTTTTAGCTTTGTTAAAATCTAGAAGTTTGACTATTGTTATGATTTGGATTATTTTCGACACGAAATGAAAGAGGAGATATAATAAATAAATGTACATATAAATATCAGATATCCAATAATATAATAGAGATATATAATATATATAACCATAAACACAAAGATACATTAATACACCATTTCTATTAATGAGCGAAATGTACAAAATTGTAGAAATACATAGTGAAAGACTTGCTAGAATGGTGGCAACTTATATCTAAGAAGAGATGTGATGGCTACTCACGTTTGCAAGAATATGATTTTAAAATGAGGCTCCAAAGGCATTTTTATCATAAATAAAATCCAAAACCCTAACCTGGGAGGATGAAAAGGCAACAATTTTGTGGACCCCATTTTGGGTAGTTTGGTGTATCAACTTCTTGGGGGTGTAACCTTGGCATACAATCTCTGTTTGCAGAGAACGATAGCTTGTTGGAAAGGTATAAATGAGGAGATTAATTTTTGGGTCTCAAACAAATCCTTTGATTATTATTGAGGTGATATATCGGGAAAAAAAAATTTAGGCCCTCAAAATGGCCACGTAAGTTTAGGAACCAAAAAACTGCTAAAAATAGCAAGTTGCTAGAAAACTATTTTGAGCCAGTTGGAATAGGTGGGTCGAAACTGATGTCCACCTGGACCAATGCTCCCTATTTAGGAAGCAATGGTATCCATTGTGTTGAGTTCCCCAGGGAGAGGGGGAAGCGTTTGTTGAATCTGGACCTTGGTGAGATGCTTGCCTTATTGGAGAAGTTGCGATGCTTAGTTTGTGGGAGGTTGTCGAGAACCTGATGAGATGACTATTTGAAGAAGGAATATTTTTTATTTTCTTCAATATTTTTGACCTTGTTCTGTTGGATAGAAGGTGATTGGAATGAGGCTACAGTGGTCGCAGTGTCCTTTTGTTCACCTTTTGAACAGATTGTGAAGAAATTGAATTTTGTAGTATGAGATACTACCTTGCAACACTTTTTAGGTGGGACAGTAGTTGGAACTACCTTTGGTATCCTGTAAGAATGACCCTTAGATTAACAATGAAACTACGAAGTCGAGGCTCATAAATAGCATGGATATTCCACATATATGGTTGGCCCAAAATAACATCACAAAAATATAGCGAGGCAACATCACATAATATCTCATCCTTGAAGGGATGGATGTTGTATGGAAATCAACATTGTTGGTTGGCATGGATATTGCGACCCTAGTGGATCCACCTGATGTTGTATGGCTACGAGTGTGGTGTTGTCAACAATCCCAATTATTTGATGACCTTTGATGACCTTTGATGAGATGAGGTTCTTATGGCTTCTGCTATCAAGAATGAAATGAAACGGGGTCCCCTTCACCTACATCTGTGAATGAAAGAGGCATTCCCCCTCTTCAGGATCTTCTAGTTCTTCTGGTTGAATTGTTGTGGTTGCGATAATAGTAGTGGGGTCTGCATGGATGATCTGTCTTCTCCCATTATTTTCTTAACCATATTCTAAATCAGGGTTCGGTTCATTTTCTCTAATCTTGGCCACCAATGATTGTTTTGAGCGAAATTCATTAGTGTTGTTCCATAAAAATTTGTGGAAATCACACCACTTTCCATTGTCCTTCTTCATCTTCCCATGATCCTTATTTTCTTGTGGCTTGGACTGGTTTTCGAGAGGTTGTTTGTTAGGGCCATATTTATCATTCTTTGGTTGTTGCGGATTTGTATACCCCAACTCCCATTTGTCCTGGTACCTAAATGGTTTCTCGATTTTGACAACATATCGATAGGCAGTTCCCAATGATGAGATGTCCAGGAAATCCATTTTGGTTTGGATGTACTTATGCAGAGCCCCATGCTATTTCATAACAAGATGCTGCTTGGAGTCTTTTATACCCAACTTGGTGCACAAGGTATGGAAATTATTTGTAAACTCCGGCACTGTTTGGCCCATCTATTGTTGCATTTTTGTTCATCTCATGTATTGGTCATCATAGTTACCAACATGGTAATATTGTTCCTTGACCACATCCACAAAAAAATCCCAAGTGGGCTTGACCCCATATATTCTAGACTCCTCTATGGAACTTTGGTCCCAGTAATTTTCCCACCAATGTTTGACATGGGGGAGAGCCTTATGGAGTGCGAAGGTGATCTTTTCCCTATCGAGAAAATTGTGAATAAATAAACAGCCTTCTAACAGATTTAACCATTTTTTCAGGGCATCTACATCTATGTGTCCCTCAAATACAGGAATATCAAAATTAACTTGTACCTTGAAAGGCGAGGTGCCTCCAAAGTGGTCGCTTGATGAAGACATGACTTTTTTTATCAGTAGGCATTGAAGGATGTGGGAAAAATTCTCCATCATTTTGTCCCTTTGTCGCGAAAGAGCTTGCTCAAGCAATAGCTTGGTAGAATCTTCTACTCCATCATTTTTCTTTTCATTCTTCATGGAGGGTTTCTTTGGCATGGGAGAGAATTTGTCCTCAAGAGAGACAATCTAGATACCCAACTTTCTATACTCAGACCTTGTTGGGGAAATGCACAAAAAAATGATCAAGAACAACCTGCTCTGATACCACTGATCCAGATTATTTTCGACATGAAATGAGAGAGAAGATATAATAAATAAATGTATAGAGATAAATCAGATATCCAATAATATAACAGATATATATCATAGATATAACCATAAACACATAGATACAATAATACATAGTTTCTATTGATGAGTGAAATGTACCAAACTGTAGAAATATAGAGTGAAATACTCGCTATAATGGTGGAAGCTTATCTCTGAGAAGAGATGTGACAGATACTCACATTCACAAGAAGACAATTTTACAATGAGACTCCAAAGGCCTTTTTATCATAAAGAAAATCCAAAAGCATAACCCCAAAATATGAAAATCGAATAGTTTTGTGGACCCCATTTTGGGTAGTTTGATGTATCAACTTCTCAGGGGCGTAACCTTGGCATACGATCTCCAATTGGGGTGAACAATAGCTCGTTTGAAATGTATCGATGAGAAGATTCATTTATGGGTTTCAATAAAAGCCTTTTTCTATCATTAAGGCGCTTGATCGTGAAAAAATGTTTTTTAGGCCCTCAAAATGGCCCCAGAAGTTTAGGAACCGGAAAAATGCTAAAAATAGTAAGTTGCCAGAAAATTGTTTTGAGCCAGTTGGAATAAGTGGGTGGACACCAATATCCACCTGGATCATGATAAGATAATTTTAGGCATTAAAAAATTCAAAAGTGTAGAAAAAAATCATCATATTGTTAGAAACCTTATATATCATTTTCAAAGAATTAGTAAGAAATCTCATTCTAAAGACCGCAATGTAGCTCGACGTGTTTTGTGACAATTAATTGTTAGAAAGATCACAATAAAACATCATTTTTTAAAACAAACCTCTCACCTCTTCAAATTCAATGTCAAAACCCTTAGAAAGTATTCTCATAGATGAGATAGCCTTGACACAGGTGGCCAACAGATTTGTGGGCCTTCACTAGTAGGCTACCTTACTCTGACATGAAGTTAATTAGAGTAGTTAAGGGAATAGTTCATGATTTGTAGCATTAGAACACTAGGCACTATTCCAACCAAAAAGATATAATAAAATTGAGAAGGGGATCTAGTGACCTTGAACCCCATATTAAACACTCTTTTGATATTACATAGACGAAATTCTATGAGAGATTTAAAATAGTGCATAGTGAACTTAGATTGGGCCGAAGATATTTCCATAAATGCAAGCCTTGGTATGTTCGAATAAACACCCAACACATGTTGTTGTAGATATCACATTGATTTTGGTTATTATTATGATGCAAATATGTATTTTTTTTGTGTTTTGCATAACACCCTTTTGTAGGAATGCTCAGTTATATTGTCTTCATATTCATATAGAGAATTTATTCACAACATCTTGTGTACAAGGCCAGAGGGTTTTACATTTTATCAAAAAACATTCTTAGATGGGACATGCTCTAGGTGTGGTGCAATAAAATTACTGAGCAAGTTCATCTATTTAAGGGATGATTATGAATTGGGAAAGAAGGATGTTACCTTGCAAAGCTTTAAATATGTCACATATGATATTGATGGAGGACAAGGAAGAAAAAATATACAATCGGTTACTTCCCAAGTACAATTTTGTGATTTCATGAAGGAGTTCGTCGAAAAGAAACAACATTATGTTTAGCATGTCCATCTGGCTCGATGGCCGGATGAAAATTTTAGAATATGTAGAGATACATTTTCTGTTGGTATTGTGTTATCAATGGTTCATTTTTCTGAGAACTACACCCTTCAACTGAAAAATGAGATTCAAAGCCAATATTAACACTCATAATAGATCAACATAATGGTCCATATAACATACAAGCATGGACAAGATAGTAATGAACAAAATAGATCTATATTGAAATAGTATCTCTTCTACATAAGCGATTATTAGTATCGTGACTTAGCCTATGTACAACATTGATTTGAATTGTTCTATAATCACCTTAAGTAAAAGAACATACAAATGGATGGACATTGGATTTGGTCAGATTGTTGTGTAGGCCAGTTAAAAAATGATCATGTATTTCAATGGTTGTGTATGTTGAACAAAACTAAAGGTACCACACATTTGGAACTATTTTGAGTCTTGACATAGGAAAGGGTAGCATGATGGAGTAGGTGCATGCATAAAAATATAATTACATAGGAAAGAAATGAATCTCACAACTACTTCCCTCATTCGACATGTGAAATCCATTGTTGAATGGTGTTCTTCAGTAATGGGAAAGGGAACAGGAACCTATGAAGACCAATCACATAGGAAAGGACATGTACATAGATAGTTTTTGGAGGTGGTCGATGTAGATTGATCGCAATAGTATGAGTGCAAAACAATCCAGGACACTCATGGATTCCATTCAGTTAGAACATCAGAAAATGTAATAGTTGAAAGATGGACGAGAAAATTGTCTTGCTTATGTGGTCCATGTAGCAGTAATGAATGGCATGATTGTGAATTGGCAGACTGGGTTGATAGATGGTATCTTGTATTACTCCCCATTCATCAACATATAACTATGGAATTATTGCATTTGGAGGTGGAACTTTTTTTCCTGAGATCGATTAGGCTCAAGGATTAATGTCAGGCATCATAAAATAAAACAATTTTTTTTATAGTGCTTATTTCTACCTTTAGTTTTCTAAGATGTATAGAGGAAGTATCTCTTTCTTTGTAAAATTATAATAAGAAAATACAGAGGAAGTATCTCTTTCTCTGAGTCGAAATTATAATTTTATGTGACATGGAAATGATTCACAAAAATGTTAGAACAAAGTAAGGGATTAATTATAGATAAGTCTTACCTCATTCGTAGTATAAGAAAAGTAGGAGATGTATCCTTGACGGATGATTAAGAATGTAGAAACTCACACATATTACAGGTCTTGTTTTTACTCAAATTAAGAACATAGGAAAAATTGTAGTTGAGTAAAATTCCAATGCATTAAGATCACAATAGATGTATTACTAAGTTGTAATCATTCAATATTCAATAACCATATAAAGAAGCTAATGTGAAAAAAAAATGGAAATACAAGGGAAACACATAACTCAATAGAAATGAGACTTAGAATCTATGTCTTCTCTTTATATTGATATTCAATAAGTACTCTCTATTACATTTGGCAAGAAGAAGCCATGATTAGATCTAATATCTACCTATTTATACAAAAATTGTCTTAACTAGAAGTAGTTAGACATTCCAACTTTTTAGATCTAAATATAGAATACAATCAAAATCTAACAAGAAAATGCAGATTTTGCCGAGATTCGCTTGATATGTTGGCATTTATTTTTCTCCTCTATTTTCTCACATATGTGCTCTCCTTTTTCTACTCATTGAGCTGATAAAAAATCTCCATTAATGCTACCACAAATTTAGAAGGTTCAATGTTTTCATTCAACTTGAATGCAAACATATTTTTATGCACTAGTGGTAGTTTCTCTTGAATCTTCCTGATTTCCTGAGCTGTAACTTGGTGTTGTAACTTTGGTTTTACCAATAGATCATTTATCTTTTGTAAATCAATATAATCTACTTGTTGAATTGTATTATGTATACTCTCCTTATTTTTCCTGGAATTTTATTTATTCTTTTCTATCTCGATTTGTCCAAGTGTATCGAAGATAGAATCATCTTTAAATTCAACCAACTCTGACTCAACAACAACAAGGGAATTGAGACAAGCCTCCTTAACCTCATTTCTTTCTTCAAGGTTTTTCTCCCAAACCTTTAAAACCATTTCCCCCTTCATTTTCTCATATTATGAAAAAGGGGTGAGACCAGGTAAGTTCACTTTTTGTTTCCAAACAATAAATTCCTGGAAATTGGATCTAGATGCACATGTTGACTTTTGTTTGTCATAAATATTCTTCAAAGAAGTGTTGATCCTTTGATAATATTTCTGGATAGTATCGACAGCTTGATATAGATCTAATTGAACAACTCCCAATCTTTCATTTATCTCAGATGCTTTCCTTTTGAATGAAACATGGTCTATTTTTGTGTTTTCTAGTACAACTATTTGGGTCTGCAACTACTAAATTAAACTATTTTGTTGAGAAAGCATTGAGTTACTTAACTACAGATTTTGGACACTCACCTCCAGTTTCTCCTGTAGCTGCTTCATTTAGCCCAATCTGATTTGTTCATTATCAAAATTCATCCTACTCTAGAAGGTTATTTCTACACGTTGCATCTAAGTTTGCAAGTGCTCAAATAGAAGAGATTTTTGTTGTATCTTCTTAGTAAGATTATCCACTAACCATTGATTGGATGTGGCGAGGGATCCTAATGAATCTACAACTTCTTTGGAAAATTCAAGATCGTTTTGTCCTTGTCCATCATACACTATTCCATGTCTCTTATTGACCACTCCTTCCTTCTGTTTAGATTCTATTCTTATGATGGATTTTATTTTCTTGTTGAATAAGAAACTTGAAGGAGTCATATCCTTAGGAATAATAAGTGTGAGTTCATCTATATGAATAGCCTCTAAACTAGGAGTTTCGAACCTTGTGTCTATGGGAGTTAGTGAGGGAATATGAGAAGTAAGTGCAGTGGACTACTCTGGACTTGTAACACTTGGAACAACATAAGTAATAGTTGATGGTGAAGAAGGGAAATCATGTACTTGCTTCATAAAGACCTCAAAATATGCTAACATATCCCGATCCTTTTTACCTAGCATTGGCATATTTACATTTTTAATTAACTCCTTTGGATTCTTTGCCACTTCTTTAGCTTGGTCTGTAGTCGAGCTACCTTGTTGGGGATCTATGGATGATATTTACTGCGATGACAAGGAAATCGTAGATTATACTTATAAAATATTTGGAAGACTGGTCCTTTTGTGTTTTTGAAAACTAAGAAAGCCAGACTGTTGATTTGGCAATAGATTTTGAACTCTGTTTTGAACTTCCTCACAATCTTTGACTCCTTTTAAAACATCATCATAAGGGGAATCTTCATGAATGTACATCCTCATATTGAAATGATCTAGATGATTCTAAACCACCTTATGAGGATCATGTCTTTTGAATTCAATATCAACCAATTTGATGTCCTCCAAAGTTGTTTCTTCGACCTTTGTATACCTGAAATAAAGTAATATGAACATACCAACCTATATAGGAAAGGTAGGCCATACTTTCTTTTGTGTTTCTTTCAATTCCTTAGTAATCCCTCCTACCATTGTTTGATATGCCACTTCTTTGCAGATAAATCTATTAGGAAAGAATTTTGGAAGGGCGTGAGGCAAAATAGAACAACCAAATACTGTAATGTAAAAAACATTCTGTTCAATGTACCAATCTGCAATTGTGCCCATATTTCCTATAATAGGTTCTAAAATTCTTGGAGGAGGGTGTCTGTAAATGGCCACATGAACAGGTATCACTAATTTGTGACAGATTTCATAGAATAAATATTTGGAGTTTTCCTCCCATAACTTTGAATGATAAAAATGTATGGATTCAGAATAAGTTGGGGTCCAGCTCTAGTTCATGAGAGAAAATGGAGTTATAAAGTAGATTGCATCCTTGATGTACATGGACATGTAAAAAGGAGCATGTTTCCCCCCTAGAATTCAAATATTGGTACTTGACGACCTCTTTAGCTAGGTTATCTGACAACATTTTTGCCCAGTTGTATAGCCTTCGACAACTTCATGGATTATAGATACCCATTCCACTGTGAAATGTGCAAGGTTTTTCCTCCCAAATAACCGAAACATCATCATGGAAATATATAAAAGGTGGTAATCTAAAGATGTTGTGGAATATATTCCATGAGTGTCAGTCTTGAACTTGGCTGGATTTCACCACCAGGTTTTAATTATATCATGACTAGTTCTACCACATTCAGTGCATTCCTTCCACTCAAAATCTAAAAGAAAAGATGAATTATAAGTGTATTTCGGTTTAGAGGATAGTTTATACATTACTCGTTAGTTTTCTAGTAAAAAAGAGTCGACATAAGTCTTCTAGTGATTGGAGATACTTTGGGTTGGGATATCTACATGATACAGGGCCCAGCTTATCATGCTGTTGTAAGGCATAATCTTTGGTCGGGAATCGATTCTATGCAATTCCTACTGAGCCACCAGTATGATCTTAGCCAAGAATTTTTCGTCATCTTCTTCAGCGGAATCATGAGGGAAGAGAAGAATGTCATGCTCCAAAATGCCATACACCTGCTTCCAAGAATTTATAGCATCTGTAATTCGAGGAATAGTGTCTAAAAGAATATCCATGTTAGGGTCAGAGTCCTCAGCTGACGATTCTTTATTCTTCCCTACTTTGTGTGGTGACGTAATTCTTAGAAAACGAAATTAACCTTCCTGTGATTAAAAAAACTTATAATATTTCAATCACTGAAAATATCCTATTGCAAATGAAAAAATGATTTGAAGCTCGAAATTATTTTATTCATGAAACTAATAAAGTCTAACAATCTTCGAATTGATCTATTGAAAAAACATTTATTCAAGAAATCAATGGAATTCATTACCCGGTGTCGTGATATTTATCTAAATCTTTAAAACTTTAACCAACTATAAATGTAATTAATCTTTGGCAATTCGACATTCAGAGGTTTTGAAAGTAGAACAATGAAAATCTTCCAAAGGCTGAATTCCCGGAGAAGATAATCACTAATTAATCATTTTATGTTTTAATTAATCGTATTTTGAAATCTCTTTAGCCTTGAGTAGTTCGGGACTTTGTTATTCGAGAGTTTTGTATGTAGAATAATAGTGATCCTCCGAAGTTCAAATTTACGAAGTGATTAACTAAAAGTAAATCAATATTAATTAAACATATTTTGATGTTTTATTTTCTTTTTTAAACCTTTTTTAATTCACTACGATAACAAGTGCTTCAGCATTTAGATACTTCGATGGTCCTAAACTCACTCTTTTCTTTTCCTCCCAGAGGACAATTTCCCGGAGTGATGTGGCAGTGATGACATCATCTTTAATGACATTTCAAGAAAAGATGTGTCACACATGTCATATAAAAATAGGTGAATGATTTGATATAAATGTTAAAAATACATGCCACGTGTCATCCCATGACAGAGTTTTATGACAGGTGTCTGGTGATTCATTCATAGATCTTTTTAACAGATTTTTGCGGCAAAAGGACTTTGGGACTTTGGAGCTTCACGAATTTGAGGTTTTCTTTCGAATGATGATAGAAATCTTCCCAACGTGAAAAGTCCCGGAGTAATCGTTGAAATATTACTCTTAACGATCATGCAAATTTATGAATTCAAAAACATTAGAACCACTTGATCATATTTGCCGATTTTTTTTCAGATGATTTTGTAAGCACCTGTTGATAAATAACAAATATGGATTTATTCAAATTTGAAAGCTATTTTCCTATACGTTTTGGTGATTTTTATTTTTAAAGGTAAAAACAAAAGGATTACAAAATTCAAAAAGTGTAAAATTGTAAGGCGTTCTAATAGGACCAATCAAGCATTTCATCAGATTATGATCATGTCTTATATCTTGTATTGTCAGGTTCATTGCATGCATCTATTAAATTTTGAATAACTAGTATCAATGTTTCATGATTTGGTCATTTAGTGGGCTCACATTTTGGCACTCTATTTTTAGCATGGCACATATAGGTAGTGGCTTCCCCAAAAGATAATGAATGGGGCATTGATTATTGGCTGGCACGATGATTAGAGGGAAAGAAGACCCTCATGCTATCAGTAATGGACTTTGAAGGCATTGGATTTCTGATTGGGTAGATGGTTATTAAACGAGAATATCTAACATGGGATGAAATAACATGAAATAATGGTGTTTATGTATTTCAATATTATAAACCAGATCAAGTTGTATACCACTTTATAAACTTGGTTATTGGTACAAACCTCCAACTACAAACAATTCCAAGTAAGAACTCATCAAAGGTAAGATACTTCTTTCCTTACTCTAAGCACGAGAAGCTAATGGAGATCGTCATTATTAGAAGTGATCATGATGGTATACTTGAATGACCATAGGTATGTAAAATAAATAATTTTGGATTCATTTTATGGTATTCTTTTATTTCCATGCCTTGCCTTGCCTTGTCACGCCATACCTTTCCTTTCCTTGTCACGCCATGCCATGCCATGCCTTGCCTTGCCTTACATTTCCTTTCGATGCTTTTCCTTTTCTTTCCATGCCATGTCGTGCCTTCAATTTATTTTGCTTACATTCACTTTCCATGCTTTCAATTTCATTGCCTTACCATGCCCTTCCTTTCCTTATCATGATGTGTCATTCCTTCACTTTCCTTTACTTTCCTTTAATTTCCTTCAATTTCCATGCCTTCACTTTCCTTCACTTTCCATGCCTTGACTTTCCATTCATTCACTTTCTTTGCCTTGCATTTCCTTTCCATGCCTTGCCTTGCCTTTCCATTCCATGCCATGCCTTCACTTTCCTTTCCTTCACTTTTCTTGCCTTGCCTTCACTTTCCATGCCTTCACTTCCCTTTCCTTCACTTTCCATGTATTCACTTTCCTTGCATTACCTTCACTTTCCATGCCTTCACTTGAATTCTATTTCCATGACTTTCCTTTCCTTTCCATGCCATGCCATGGATTCACTTTCCTTGACTTACCTTCAATTTCCTTCACTTGCCATGCCTTCACTTTCCTTCACCTGTGTAATGTACCCAACCACCCATAGGATGGCCATGCTTCATCAAAACTCACTTCAAAACTTATTTCTAATTATGATAACAATTAATTTAAAATTAAGCATGAAAGACTCACATGCATTAATCAAGATCCATGGTACAACATAAAATAAATAAATAGTGTTCCATGCAAAACAAATAACCAACAAGAATGCACATAGAAATACATCTCAAAGATAATTAAATACACAATGAAATACAAAATATACATAAAACACAAAGAACACTTCTCTTTGCAAATAAACATTCACGAAATGGATGCAAACCAAGGACATTCCTCCCATCCATAGAGATCGTTTTTCATTTACTCTCAATAGTAGGTGACCCCTGATCTAGGGATATGAATCCACAAGGATGGGTCCTAGGGAAAATCTAAAACACACAACAGTTAGCTAACTAGCTCTTAGGTTTTCCAACCATACAACAAATCCTAATTTCTAACTCTCTTTCCCCTTCAGCTTGCACAAACCAAATAAATGAACACCTTTATTTTCCATATAATCCCTCAAGTTTCTCCATTTCTCTCTAGGGATCTAGTTCTACTGGTTAAGAAATACACTTCCTGGAAACTCCAAGGTTTCTCAACTATAGACAGTTCTTTTAAAACGTCCATCAATCTCATGCACTCAGGCATCCATTCCCTCTTGGAATGATCAATAATTTATTACAACCATCTAACAATGGCTCTCCTCTTCCATCCATTTGTTTTCATGATAAGACCAATAACACACAAATTAGCAATAATGAGGCACCAAAATGAAAGAGTGAGAAGGGTGTAAGAGTGAATGAATGAACAAGTGAACCCCCAAAATATCCCACAAGCGATATTTATATAATTATATGAAAACAAGAAGAACACGAAATTCCTCCCAAGAAGCTCATGTAACCACATTCCCCAATTAAAACCAATATGGGTAAATAAAATATAATAAGAATACTTAGCCCCTTTATCCCCCTCTCTCATGGAATCATATCCCCCTATCTCTTTTCCTTGTCCATCTTGAAACCATCAATGTATTATTTTATTAATGTATATAGAAGTATTACATTTCCTAGGCACTCCGACCCCTTTTCAAATTTACCAGCTCACCATCCTAATGCCACATTTACATAATACATTATAGTTCTGTAATGATCCCAAGCCAATTTTTTTTGCTTGAAACCACTAACTACTACTGATGTGTTTATTAATTATTTGGTATGCAGGTAGCTGTCAATATTTTGGCCTTAGGGTTTATTTCGGTTATTTATTCATAGGTCATACAAGATCTACTCAATACATGCAAGATCACAACAATACTCAAGATATGGGAAACAAAAGCATAGATCTGACCTTTATTATGAAAAAGAATGAACTTGATACAATATAGAGCAGATATGGAATGGTCCTTAGATGTCTCCAATAGATAGATGATATGAGCTGCTTCAAAATGATCCTGACAAAACAAAATAATCCTCCAAAGGATGAATACAATGTGAAGACACAAGGTGCCAATAACAAGTGAACGTCCAACCCCCCTAGGTTGTTGGTACGTCCTGCTAGTACATCCTACTGGATGATAAGAGGCCAACATTTTGGCCCAGCTGAAGGAGATGTCCAAACCATGCCAAACTCCACCAGAATGTAGATTGGGGCCAAGGAAACCCCTCCCGGAAGTCTGAAGCTCAAATACTCACTCCTCCTCCTCCAATGGATGAAACCCTAATACAACCTGCACCCTCCTGAAGCCATATCTCAATAATTCGTTTTGTATGAGGAACGCCTCCAAAACCTATGAAACTCTATGGGATGATAGATTGACTGTGATAACCCCTTAAGAGAAGTTTCATGTTCAGATCCTAGGTAGAACTCCCTAGATCTGAGAAATAATGAATCACAAGACATCCTCCTTGCCTCAAGGTCATCCCAATCTATAGTTGAAGATATGATGGTAATAAATCTTCAAGAAAACCTCCAAAATGTTGGTCAAGGACCTGCAAACAGAACCCAAATGTCAGAATACCCCAAGGCTCTCCCAATTGGATGGATCAAACTCTTCTTCAAGATATGGTGCGCCCCTGTTGGAAATCCATGAATAGTACGACCCTGTTGCTCTCCTGAATTGATAGATGGATCTGTGATGAGTGTAGAATGGTGTGGGTGGAGTATTTCATCCCTGAGACCAAGCTTGGAACAAGGTGAGTGGGTCTTTCATCACTGAGTTGTTCACAAGGGTTTGTAAAAACAAAATCCTCAAACTGTATGCTCAAGAGCATCGACAAGCAACTACCAAAATCCAGAATGCCTCATAGGTGCTCCCCAACATTTCCTTTTTACTTTTCTTCTATTTCTCTGTTGAGTTAGGTTAACGCTAGGGTTAACTCCTAACTCAACCTCCAATGCTTCTATTTCTTCATTGAGTTTTCTTTTAACTCTTTTTCACCTTTTTATCAAGTCAACTTAAGAATATAACCTTAGTTTGTTTGACCCTTCCCCTCAGTCTGAGACTATGGCCTATTGGGGACACCTAAAACACTAAGTCTTCCAAACCTCTTCATTAAGAGGTGGGGGACATTACAGTCTCCCTTGCTTGAAATTTCTTATCCTCAAGCAATTCCAAACCTGTCTCTCGTACCATCTATTCTGTTAACGCTCTGTAAATTTCCTAGAGGTTGTCAGCAAAGAAGAAATATATGGGAGGTAACTTTATCCAACCACTTTGAAGCTAGGATATAGCCCTACTGGCTTCAGAGAGGGATCTCTTTGTATGATTTAGATATGTTTAAAATTTAAAATATTAGGATAGGTTAATAAAATATGTTGGTTTTGTTTGTTGTCGTTTTGGTTGAGAGAGCTTTACACATCCATTGGGCTATGGGGTCTGTATCATGAAATAAAATCTAAACTAGAAAATGAAGAAACCTTTCACAGGGTGAGATAATGCAATCATTGAATTCTTTTCGCAGCAAAAATGAGGAATGGAAGAAAACGCGAGAATGTCAATTATGACAAAGAAGCAGTTAAGAATTTCTTTATCGTAAAATCAGAAGATGAAACGCTAAAATATTTTAAAGTCAAAAATAGGGTATACAAAGATAAATCCTGCAACGTTCGTTACTTTCAAAGATTAGATTTAGAAAACAATGCGATAACTAAGCGAGAATAACATTTAGCTTAGAAAGGAAAACATCACCAATGAGTACACGCAAGAATCCTATGGAAATGCCTCTTTGTATTAAAGGAAGATCTCTTGAAAAAATATTATAGTTTGGTAGCTCACAGGGCATAAAGATCAAGCCTCAATACTTCAAAGAGTGAAGTATTTATAACCAAAATTACAAATGATTCTGTCATTAAAGATCAGGACGTGGTAAATCTATTTTTAGCTTAACTAACTTAACAAACTACAAAAATCTAGGAAACTATTTGATGATGTGTCGAAGTTTCATGTTGTTTTCTGGGTGAACCATTGGTGAGGCCTCTGCACAACCTCATATGACTGGATAGTTGACTAGGTTTGGACAGCTCATCGACAACTTGATCAGATTGAAAAACTCTTCCCATCGAAGATGACTGGGAACGACGACTTTGAGTAACCTTCGGTAAACTTCATCCATCTCTGTGTACTTAGCAAAATTTGTCTTGATGATGAAGATGTATCAGATCTTATGTCGTATGCTGATGTCCAATTGTAGAGCATCTAGGAATGCCTTGCCAATGATACTGCCTTGTATTCCTGAAAATTTTGAACCATCCTTAGCCACAGTGGCTAGTCTCTTTTTGTAATCGGGGAGCGTCATCAATTTGTTATTTATCACTCTCAGACCAGGAGGACCCTTCTTCTGTAGAGCCTTGATCTTACTGAAAAACCTTTGCACCCCTAGGTCCATATCCTGAACCTTTTCTTCTAGTTGTAGCATCAGTCTTCTCTTGGTTAGGACTCTCTTGACCTCAAGGATGGTCTATGTTCTATATTCAATTCTCAGATCTTCCAGCTCCTCTCTGGTTTTAGAATTTAGGAATTTGATGATTTCATTAGCCTTGGTGGGCATCTCTCCCAGTTCTGCTCTAATCTTCTCGATGGCTTGTTTACTTCTTCGTACCAATTCATTTTGCTCAAACATAATTTGTATCATTGGCCATATTTCCTTCATAGACTTGGTGATGTCTGTCCAGACACTTTCTTTGACTTCGGCCAGTGTTTTTCCTACCATTGTTTGCTTCTGAAGCTGTTGTAACTCTTGTTTGAGCTGGTCTGACACTTGTTTTTCCTTGGAGTAGTTGGTTTGGTAAGAAGATTTGAGTTCCTGGAGGTTCTCAATCTCCTTTTTGAGCCTGCTAATCTCTGTTTCTTGCAGATTTGTCTCTTCCATAGATTTAGCCAGTTCAACAGTCTTTTCCAGAGACGTCAGTGGATTTGCCAATGGAATTTCTGCTAGTGATGCTGTCCTCACTCCTGAGAGTGGAACTGCACTCAATGGAATGACTTCCATGGGTTTTGAATTCTCTTTGTCTTTCACTGGTTTCTCCATTTAAGCTTCGATTTCCTTCAATTGTGCATTATGATCCATGATCAACTTAAGCATCTCATCTTTTTCTCCTTCTGTCTCTGCCATTTCCTTTGCCTGAGAGTCTACTATTGGTGGTAGCTTCAATTGTTTCCTCGGAGATGCTATGTTGGCATTTTTCTTCTTGATAATCTCCTTGACCGATTTTACATTCGAGGGATCATATCCGATCTTAAGGACCATTTCCTCCAAAGTATTAATCCTGCTATCCTTGGAAAAGGATGATATTTTTTCCAACTTCAACTACCTCTAGACATTATTCAGAGACACGTGTAACTTGGAGGCAGCAGTGGAAGCATGTGCCAACGTGGAGAAAACTATTTCTCCAGTTTGCCTGTGCAGATCCATTTGATCAACTGGATGCACATCCTTAGTCTGGAATTAAAAATTTTCCCTTTTGTAATCGGTGATTACCTTTGGGTCTAGCACCTGTGCTTCGAGAAATTCCATGTGCATTCTACCCTTCTCAGTGTCGAATGTCGATAGCAGTCTGTGTTGTGCAGTCGACGTTTCCTTCAGGAACTGAGCATATGTGTTGCTGGTCAGTGTCTATTTCTTTTTCTTGATCAAATCATATTTCTCGAAGATACTCAGCTTGAGTCCTGTTTTTCCTGGCTGGTTGACTGATGGAGTATCTGTAGGTTTCTTTGGAAATACTGAGGTTATGATCTACTTGTTTCTTGTACTAAGGAGTAACCGATCCACCTCCCTCATTGTAGTGAATGGAATTGCCTTTTCTCCAGCCGTGTCAGGAGCCTGAGTGGTTTTCAGCCTCTTTGTGTGCAATCAGAACTCCTCAGATGATACTTCAGTGACAGAAGGCGAAGTTTCCTTCCTAGGCCTTTTCTCTTTTGGAGCTTGTGGTGTAGTCGTCTATGAAGTCGAAATCACATCTTGTGTCTGCGATTAAGTAGTCTTTTTCAGCCAAAGGAATCCTATCGAGGTCGACAGGAGGCGGGCGAAAAGGATTCTCCTCACCTTCTATTCTCTTTGACTTTGGCGCCATCATTGTAACAATACCTGAAAATAAAACAAAGGTTAGCAGGGACAACTGTAGATGTGGGCGGCTGACTGTAATGGAGAGGAAAATGGGGAAAATTCTTTGGAGTGACGACTGGGTAAATGGTGAGGGAATGAAGGATGAGGGTGGTTTTGAGTGAACGAATATCCGTTGGGCATGGGAGACAGGTCAGTTGGTTAACGGATAAGTTAGCCAGTAATAAATGGCCAATGGGTCATTTAGTGCGTGACATGGCAGGTGACAATGACTGAAGCATATGGTTGAGTGACGTGGCAGGTATTGATTGGGGGAAAAGACCATGGCAAAGGGAATTTCCATGGGTGAATGAGGGAGGAAGATGGACAGAGTTATGGGAGGCGACTCTTATGGAAAAGGTGGATAATGACGTCATGAGGTGACAAGGTATGTCAGACAGTAATAGGCGATGGGATTCGAGACCAAGGGATTCATACCACGTATAGATAGGGGGACCGCCAGAGGAAAATTCCATTCCAGACCCCCCCCTCCACCGTTAAAGGTAGATCGGTCGGGGGGGTCCGAAAAACACCCTGAGCCGTTGATTTACGTGCTTCCTTCTCAACTGTAGATCTGTGCGTGATCTTTAAAACACATTATGGACCCCACCCCCCCCCTCCGTTAAAAGAAGAATGGACGAGGGGGTCCAGAATCCAATATAGACAGTAGATCTAGGCACTGAAGCTTGAGATGTCCAGATGTGTGCATATATTATCTCTAATTCTGGACCCCCCCCCCACCGTTAAAGGTAGAACGGTCGGGGGGGTTCGGAAAGACTTTTCCACTGTAGGTTTGGGCGCGAACATCTGAGCTGTTCATACATGAGCTGTGCATAACTGTGAGTGCGAAGGCATATGTGCCTAGAAAAACTTAGGATAAGTGCATATCGTGGGTTTTCCCAAACTTTTTCATGTTTCTATCTCCAAGGGGTTAGACATCAAACCTTTTAAACCTCAAAGACATGGTTCAACATTGATCATCGAGATGGTTTTATTGAAATAAAGAAAACTACCCTATGTTCTAACCTACTTACCTATGACAATTAGCCCAGATTAAACTGTTGGACTAAGAAATTACTCTATCTTGGGGCTATCTGACCAAGAGTAGGCAGTCTGGTCAGATTTATTCACTAACTAACCTAGATCACTTGGCTAAGATTAAACAGTTTATCCAAGCTTATTCACTACTCCTATCAACATCAATTTAAAAGAGCTTGGCCATGCTTGAAAGGTATGGACCAAGTCAGTGTTATTGCATGGGGCTCTATTAAGTTTCTTTTATACCCTCTTTTATTCTTTTTCTTTTTCTTTCTTTTTCCTCAAATTATTTGCAGAATGAAAAATCATTTGACAAACAGAAACACTAAAGAGATAACATTTTAGTCACCAGTTGATCCTATAAATGATAGGTTTATAACAGCGGCTCCACCTAGGGATGGTACTCTCGTTTTGAAGTGCCAAGGATCCTGATTCCTAATGTTCTGAAACTTTCTCCATAGTCGCCTTTGTTGCTTGATCGGTTTTATTTTGAAAATTGGAAGACAATGTTCAGTGACTTAGGGCCTCCTCTCTGTGATTCAACCATCCGATCAAAGTTATTCACTCATAAACTTGCAAGAAAAATGAAAGTGGTTTATACAATGGAAAGTGTGACCTTAGGTCCCTACTGAGGTAGTGAATAATGCTTTAGCATTCTTCCATTTATAGGTCCTCCTGGCAGATCTGTCCCATCATTGTTGTTGAGAAAGAAGGCGTTATTTCCTATGAATGCTTGAATCATGTATGGTACCTTCCACAGACTGTCGAATTTTCCATGCTTTCCCTTGTCTTCATTTCGGGCATCCCATATCAGCACCAAGTTACCTAGCTCAAAATCATCTTCTTTGGTTCTTTTGTCAAAGATCTTCTGAATGATTTCTTGGACTACCTGAGTCTTGTTATATACTTCTTCCCTGGACTGCTGCAAATGGATTATCTTGTTTATCATCCTTTGGGAGTTGTTCGGCTCGACTTGCATGTCTTGCAGCAATTTTAGGACAGGAACTCATAAGGAAGTGGGAAAAACTGCTTTTGTGCCATAGACCAGCTGATATGATGACATACCGATTGACCTTTTGGTGGTCAATCTGTCGGCCCATAGTGTGAAAACCAACGTGTTATGCCATGACCTTTTGTTTTCTTGCAAAGTTTTTTTGATAATGTTTACCAGGGTTTTATTTGATGATTCCGCCAACCCATTTCCCTGAGGGTAATAAGGTGTGGAATGTCCCAAACCAATATGATACTAGTTGCAGAAATCTATGAGTTTCTTAGATAAAAAACCAGTTGTGTTGTCAGTCATAATCTTTCTAGGACATCCAAAACAAGACAAGATATTATTTTCAAGAAATTTAATAATGACAAAATCAGTAGCTTGCCCGCTTGGTACTGCTTTGATCCATTTTGTAAAATAATCTGTGGCAGTAAGAATACACCTGTGCTAGGCCGAAGAGGGAGGATGTATTTCTCCGTTGAAGTCTAATCCCCATTGCTGGAAAGGGGCTTCAACGAAGATTGGTTTCAGGGGCAAAGGAAGAAGTTTCCTTTTTCCCTCAAACAGCTGACATTTATGACATGAAGTCACTTTATGATGCACATCAACGAATAGCGTTTGCCAATAGAATCCAACTCTAAGGATTTTATTAGCTGTGGTCTTCCAGCTCAGATGACCACCACAGTCTCCTGCATGAAAATCCTGCAATACTTTGTTAGCTTCATTCTTCAATAGACAATTTAACAAAATACCTCCAGGATCTTTCCAATACAATTTTCCTTCTAGAATGCAAAATTTTAATGCTTTCAATTTCAAAAACCTAGTTTTAGTTTTGGTCAGACCAGGGTGAGCTTGTAAATTATGCAAAACAAATATCAGGTCTGCATACCATGGAGAGTTCAAAAATACCTCTTTCACACTTGGAGTCACCGGCTCACCCTGTTCATCTACTGCAGCTAAGAAATTAATGTCAAGAGCATGGAAATTTGATTCATCCATTAAATCTGCTAGACCTTGACCTTTAATCAGTTTAGTAGGCTTAATCTCTATGTCATACTCTAGAATGATAGCAATCAATTTTCCTCTTCAGCCATCAGGATTGTCCTAGGTTAAAATGTCTTTACTATCGCATTCGGAACATATGCAATGGTGTGGGAATGGAGAATATATACTCTAAAATCTTTTATGGCTTTCACCAAGGAAAAAGTTTGTTTCTCCATTATTTTATAATTCAAAGATACATCTCTTAAAGCTTTACTGAAAAAGGCTATGGGTTGTTCATACCCTTCGCTATTTTTCTGTAGTAATACTGCTGCAATGGTATGTTCAGAGGTGAAAGAAAAAAAATAAAAATCTTTGGTGAAGTCAGGACTGATCAAGACTGGAGCCTGCATGAGTGCACATTTGAATTGTTCAAAAGACTGCTTGGACTCTGTGTCCCATTTTATTTTTGTGTCCTTTTTTAACATGTTTGTGATGTTCCTGAGAAGCTTGGCCAAGTTGGGTATGAATCTTCACAAAAAGTTTATTTTTCCGATAAAAGACTGTAACTCTTTGATACTTCTTGGGTGTTCTAATTTCTGAATGGCCTTGATTCTACTAGGGTCTATATTAATTATGTCCTTAGAGATTATGTTCCCTAGAAGTTTACCTTCCTTTAATCTGAAAAGGATCTTCTTAGGATTCAATGAAATCCCAAATTTCCTGCATTTCTCAAAAACTCGTCTGAGATGTCATAAGTGCTCGTCATCAAATTGGGAAAACACAATTACATCATCCAGATAGATGACAATAAATTTGTCGAGTTCTTCAACAAAAGAGATGTCCATCGCTCTCTAGAAAGTGGCCCCAACGTTCATCAACCCGAAAGGCATTTTCACATACATGAAAGTACCCCACGTTGTTGTGAAAGTTGTTTTCTCTTGGTCATCTGGGTGAACGAGGACCTGATTATAACCCGAGAACCCATCCAGTAAAGAGATTCGACTGGATCCGACTACCTTTTGTAATATGTGGTCCATTTTTGTCAATGGGTAGTTGTCCTTCAGAGAGACCTTATTCAGATTTAAAAAATCAATGCAAAGCCTGATTTCTCCGAATTTCTTTCGGGTTGGGACCAAATTTGAAACCCAATTGGAAAATCGTAACAGAACTATGATTTTAGCATCGTACATTTTTTTTATTTATTTTTCTATCAAGGGAAGTAGCTTGGTATTGATTCTCCTAAGCTCCTGTCTGAAAGGTTTTTGATCTTCTTTTATTGGAATCATATGTTGTATGATGCTAGTGTCATAAGCTTTGAAGTCCTCGTAACCCCAAGAAAATACGTCTGAATGTTCCTTGAAAAGCTCAATGTATTTGAGTTTCTTCTCAGGGGGTAATGATTTGGAAAGTTTTACCATCTTGGGTTTCTCTTCTATCCCTATATTACAATCTTCTACTTCTTGACCATTGGCTTTGATTTTCAGTTATTTAGCTACATCATTAAAATCAAATAGGTCTTCTAAAGGAACTAAACCCCTAGGTAAAACATTACTTTTTAAATGCAAAACATCAGCTTCTATCTCATCCTCACCTAACTCTCCTGAATCTATCTTATTTACACTATGACTTCCAAAATCAGGTCTTTTTACATTTTCATCCTCATTTTCTAAGTCTATGTTTGTACACTCGAAATCATTTTTACATTGTAGAAAATCTTCAATTTGATCATCATTACCAAATACCTGCCAGTATCTGATGTTGTCTAGAATAGTTGGTCTGCACTTCACCTCCACCGTGTATGGGCGAGTGGAACGAAAAGGTATCTTGCATGTGGCTGCTGACGTAGCTAACCCATCTGCTAAAATATTATGTCCCCTAGGCATCACTTGCAAATCAACTTCAGTGAAACATTTAAGGGCATCCGGAACAACGTTCCTATAAGCTCTAATACGGGGATGTTTTGTTGCATACTCACCTTTAATTTGTTTGATAATTAATTCAGAATCTCCCCTTACCATGATTTGTTTGCCACCAACCTTCTTCAATAGTTTCAGACCGAGCATCAAATCTTCGTACTCAGCTATGTTGTTAGTGCATTGAAAATTTTGTTTGTAAGAATGGTTTTCTGAATACCTGGATCTATGATTGTGCAACAAAACTCCTGCTCCAACTCCTTCTTTTCTTACGGCTCCATCAAAGTCCATGCTCCAAAAATCCGCTGGAAATTCTCCAGTTATCACATTTTTCTTTCTTTCTGCCACGGTGATTTCTTGGCCTTCGTTTGGAACAGATATATCTTCTTCCAACTGATTGATTTGTTCTCCTGTATCGCCATCATTATATAGGATAAAGGAATCTAGGTCAGAATGTGCAGAGTACAAAGGATAGTTAAGTGGCTTTTCTTGGCTGCTAACCATGTATTTCATCAGCGTTTCTCTATATAGTCTTCTTTGTTGCCCAAAAACTGGGACAGTGGCATACAACATATCCAACTGCAAAGTACCTTTCAACTTAGCCCCCCAAGACCAGGACAAAAACATACCATATTTCGGGGGAATTTCTGTGACCACAACATCCATGACCATGCTTTTTGCAGGAATCTAAACCAGGGTGATACACAAATCCTTGATCAAACCGATACATCTGACTTTATTGGAGTCAAAAGAGTGTAAGTCCTTGTAAGGTCTGGTAACCTCAAGTTCCAGTTTTTCCATCACTACTTTAGGCATCAAATTATGGGAAGCACCCAAATATAACATAACATTATGCAGAATCAGGTTGTGTATATTAAGGCTGATGTAAAAAGGAGAGACATCACCATTGTCAGTCTGACCATCCACTTCAGGTCCGAACATGAGTTTAGGTTGATCATCGGTAAGGTTTACAGTATCTAAATGATTCTCTGATCCAACAGTTAAGGCCTCCATGCCTATGTCAGGTTCAATTCTCAGTGCTTTGATCACCTACGATCGGTAAGCGTCCTTACTCATCAACTCGGAAAGAGGAATGGGAATTTTCGCTTTGGCTAATTCCCCTTCGAGGCTGAAAGGAGTAGGGTTCTTCTTCGGCTCTGCAATTCTAATTTTTCCACCGTAGTCTTCTGAGTAGAAATATTTGGTGGGTTGG
The DNA here is from genome assembly GCA_032191745.1 of Picea mariana. Classification (NCBI taxonomy): domain Eukaryota; kingdom Viridiplantae; phylum Streptophyta; class Pinopsida; order Pinales; family Pinaceae; genus Picea; species Picea mariana. The sequence continues at coordinate 142,340 of JASDQU010100707.1, read as the reverse complement.
TTGATGAAACCTCAGTCTGCAATGATCTTTTCAAAATGGTAAGGTTTCTTTTTGTTGGATCTTTAGCATTACCTTTTTCAGGGGTCCTTTCGATAGAAGGCTCGGGGGATTTCTTGGTTTTGACTATCTTCTTTGTTTCGGTTACCTTTTTTTGGGAACTTCCATCTGTCTTTTTACTTTTCATATTCTACTGTCGGTGTACCTCCATAATGGAATTTTCAAATGCCTATTGTTCGGTATCTTCAGCTTCTTCACTCACCTTTGTTTGAGAAAGAAGAAAAATTTCTTGTTCCTCCTGGGTGAGGAAAATTGCTTCATTATCGTGAATGCCCATGAGGTTTATGTTTGTATCCTCCAGTTCTTCAATTACCTCATCTCCTTCATCGACATAATTTTCTTGTAGGGGCGGTCTAATCTGTTGATCAAGACTTCTCTGTTCCCTTTGATCCCTAGGATCTCTCTGCCTGATTTGAGGAGGGTTTCTTCTTAAGCTAGGATTCTAAATTTGAGGAGCTGGTGGGTTTTCTCTAGGAGGGTTTCTTTTAGCTATAGTAAGTATCTCTATCATTCTTTCCATTGCTCTAGCTAAGGAATCCAATTTGGAATCGGAAGTTGGTGTGGAAGGTTCTACTTTAATTGTGACTCTCCTCTCTATCCTCTGTCATGCCCTTTTTGCCAATAGGTTGGCCTCCACACTTATTGCGCTTTTTTGCATGTCCTCCAGGGTGGTGGAGTTTCTTTCCCTTAATTGATATGACATATTGGTGTCAAAACTATTAGGGACTTTTATCAATGCCAAACCTTGTGGACATTTAATATCGGCTGGAATTGCATTGTACAGATTATTGAAATGGGTGCAGTAATCTTGTACTGTCTCACCTTGATTTCTTCTGATGTTTTCGTATTCTGATAAGATCTAGAGAGGATTTTTCTTTACCTCCCATCTTTCTAGAAAAATTCTTTGAAACGCTATAATGTCAAGCATTGAAGCAATGCGTAAGCCTTTGTACCATTTCTTAACATCACCTGTCAAACTCTGCGCAAACAATCTCATTTGAATGTCAGCTTCATCTACTTCTTGTAGGTCAAAATAGTAATTCATTTTATCCACATGTTGTTGTGTGTTCAAGGGCCCTGTGCCATCGAACTGAGGAAGTCTCGTTTGATAATCCTAGGGCATATCATGAAGAGGTGCAACCAACACCAAGGGAGCATACCTGGCTTCCATGATAGACGTAGGGGATGAGACGACAACCTGGTTGATAGGTGGGGTGGTGACAGAATATGAGGATAAGGAGGGGCTATATGGCACAGAGTGAGTGGTTTGAGGTTTAGCATTAGGAGATAGAACTTTAGGGGTCTGGGGCTGCAAGACGGTTAGGTCTAGAACTGTTTCAGCCACAAAGCTATTAGATTTTGTTCTAAACAGGCTTTGTTCAAAAAGGATGTCAAAGTTAAGATCCTGAAGGGAAACAAGCTCCTCTAGAAGAGAAGGGGACCTCTGAAGGGGACTATGACTTACTGAACCTTCTGCAATGGTCTTTTTCCTGAGCAACTATTCTGGATTATCAGTTGCTATTGCAGGTTCTGGGTCTGGGTGAGATCGAGTATAAGCTCTTTTGGGAGCCAGATTTCTTTTTGATTTTATATATATATACTTTTTAGTTTTATGAGTCCAAAAATAATATGATCTTTAAACAACCTCTAAACATTATTTCTTTCTTAGATTTGCAATTTTTCAGAAACAAACTTTTCTTCCAGGGAAAAGAAAATGTGAGGTTAAAATTTGTTCAGTTCTTCCCCAGTGGAGTCACCACTATGTTAACGCTTTGTAAATTTCCTAGAGGTTGTCAGAAAAGAAGAATTATATGGGAGGTAACTTTATCCAACCACTTCAAAGCTGGGATCTAGCCCTACCATCTTCAAAGAGGGATCTCTCTGTATGATTTAGATATGTTTCAAATTTAAAATATTAGGCAAGGTGAATAAAATATGTTGGTTTTGTTTGTTGTCGTTTTCATTGGGTTGGCTGACAGAGCTTTACACATCCATTGGGCTATGGGGTCTGTATCATGAAATAAATCTAAACCAGAAAACAAATAAACCTTTCATAGGGAAAGATAATGCAATCATTGGATTCTTTTAGCAGCAAAAATGAGGAATAGCAAAAAAGGTGAGAATGTCAATTATGACAAAGAAGCAGTTAAGAATTTCTTTATCGTAAAATCAGAAGATGAAACACTAAAATATTTTAAAGTCAGAAACAGGGTATACAAAGATAAATCCTGCTATGTTCGTTACTTTCAAAGATTAGATTTAGAAAATAGTGCGATAACTAAGTGAGAATAACATCTAACTTAGAAAGGAAAACATTGCCAATGAGTACACGCAAAAATCTTGTGGAAATGCCTCTTTGTATTAATGGAAGATCTCTTGAAAAATTATTATAGTCTGGTAGCTCGCAGGGCGTAAATATCAACCCTCAATACTTTGAAAAGTGAAGTATTTATAACCAAAATTACAAATGAACCTGACATTAAAGATCAGGACGTGGTAAATCTATTTTTAGCTTAACTAACTTAACAAACTACAAAAATCTAGGAAACTGTTTGATGATGTGTCGAAATTTCATGTTGTTTTCTGGGTGAACCGTTGGTGAAGCCTCTGCACGAACTTGTCTGACTGGATAGCTGACTGGGCTTGGACAACTCATCGACTACTTGATCAGATTGCAAAGCTCTTCCCATCGAAGATGAATGGGAACGATGACTTTGAGTAACCTTCGGTAAACTTCATCCATCTCTGTGTACTTAGAAAAAGTTGGCTTGATGATGAAGTTGTACCGGATATCATGCTGTATGTTGATGTCCAACTGTAGAGCATCTAGGAATGCCTTGCCAGTGATACTTCCTTGTATTCCTGAAAATTTTGAACTATCGTTAGCCACAGTGGCCAGTCTCTTTTTGTAATCGACGAGTGTCATCAATTTGTCATTTATCACTCTCAGACTAGGAAGACCCTTCTTCTGTAGAACCTAGATCTTGCTAAAAAACCATTGCACCCCTAGGTCCATAGCCTAAACCTTTTCTTCTAGCTGTAGCATCATTCCTCTCTTGGTCAGGACTCTCTTGACCTCAAGGATGGTCTCTGTTCTATCTTCAATTCTCAGATCTTCCAGCTCCTCTCTAGTTTTAGAATTTAGGAATTTGATGATTTCATTAGCCTCGGTGGGCATCTCTCCCAGTTCTGCTCTAATATTCTCGATGGCTTGTTTGCTTCTTTGTACCAATTCATTTTTCTCAAACATAATTTGTATCATTGGCCATATTTCATTCATAGACTTAGTGATGTTTGTCCAGACACTTTCTTTGACTTCGGCCAGTGTTTTTCCTGCCACTATTTTCTTCTGAAGCTATTGTAACTCTTGTTTGAGCTGGTCTGACACTTGTTTTTCCTTGGAGTAGCTGGTTTGGTAAGAATATTTGAGTTCGTGGAGGTTCTCAATCTCCTTTTTGAGCCTGCTAATCTCTGTTTCTTGCAGATTCATCTCTTCCATAGATTTAGCCAGTTCAACAGTCTTTTCCAGAGACGTCAGTGGATTTGCCGATGGAATTTCTGCTAGTGATGCTGTGCTCACTCCTGAGAGTGGAACTGCGCTCGATGGAATGACTTCCATGGGTTTTTACTACTCTTTCTCTTTCACTAGTTTCTGCATTTCATCTTCCATTTCCTTCAATTGTGCATTCCAATCCATGATCAACTTAAGCATCTCATCTTTTTCTCCTTCTGTCTCCACCATTTCCTTTGCTTGAGAGTCTACTATTGGTGGCAGCTTCAATTGTTTCCTCAGAGACTCTATGTTGGCATTTTTCTTCTTGATCATCTCCTCGACTTCTTTCACATTCGAGGGATCATATCCGATCCTAGGGACTAGTTCCTCCAATGTATTAATCCTGTTATCCTTGGAAAAGTATGATATTTTTTCCAACTTCAACTACGTCTGGACATTATTCATAGACACTTGTAACTTGGAGGCAACAGTGGAAGCATGTGACAATGTGGATAAAACCATTTCTCCAGTTTGCCTATGCAGATCCATTTGATCAGCTGGATGGAATTCAAAAGTTTCCCTTTTGTAATCGGTGATTACCTTTGGGTCTAGCACCTCTACTTCGAGAAATGCCATGTGCATTATGCCCTTCTCAATGTCGAATGCCGATAGCATTCTGTGTTGTGCAGTTGACGTTTTCTTCTAGAACTGAGCATATGTGCTGCTGGTTAGCGTTTGATTCTTTTTCTTGATCAAATTGTATTTCTCGAAGAAACTCAGCTTCGGTCCTATTTTGCTTGGCTGGTTGACTGGTGGAGTATCTGTAGGCTTCTTTGGAAATAATGATGTTATGATATGCTTGCTGCTTGTACTAAGGAGTGACCGATCCACCTCCGTCATTGTAGTGGATGGAATTGCCTTTTCTCCAGCTGTGTCAGGAGCCTGAGTGGTTTTTCGGCCTCTTTGTGTGCGATCGAAACTCCTCAGATGATACTTCAGTGACAGAAGGTGAAGTGTCCTTCGTGGGCCTTTTCTCTTTTGGATCCTGTGGTGTAGTCATTTGTGAAGTCAAAATCGCATCTTGTGTCTGCGATTAAGTAGTATTTGTCGGCTAGAGGAATCCTGTCGAGGTCAACAGGAGGCGGGAGAAAAGGATTCTCCTCACCTTCTATTCTCTTTGACTTTGGCGCCATCACTATAACAATACCTGCAAATAAAACAAAGGTTAGCGGGGACGACTGTAGATGTGGGAAACTGACTGTAATGGAGAGGAAAATGGGGAAAATTCTCTGGAGTGACGACTAGGTAAATGGTGAGGGAATGAAGAATGAGGGTAGTTTTGAGTGAACAAATATCCATTGGGTGCGGGAGATAGGTCAGCTGGTTAACAGATAAGTTGGCCAGTAATAAATGGCCAATGGGTCATTTAGGGCATGAGATGGTAGGTGACAATGATTGAAGCATACGGTTGAGTGACGTGGCAGGTATTGATTGGGGGAAAAGACCATGGTGAAGGGACTTGCCATGGGTGAATGAGGGAGAAAGATGGACAGAGTTATGGGAGGTGAATCTTACAAAAAAAGGTGGATAATGACGTCATGAGGTGACGAGGTATGTCAGATAGTAATAGGCAGTGGGATTCGAGACCAAGGGATTCATGCCACGTATAGATAGGGGGCTCGCTAGAGGAAAATTCCATTCCGGACCGCCCCCCCCCAACAGTTAAGGGGGTCTGAAAAGCACCATGAGCTGTTGAATTGCGCTCTTCCTTCCCAACCGTAGATCTGTGCACGATATTTAAAGCACATTCCAACCCCCCCCCCCCTCCGTTAAAAGCAGAATGGACGGGGGGGGTCTAGAATCCAATATAGACTGTAGATCTAGGTGTTGAAGCTTGAGCCATCCATATGTGTGCATATATTATCTTCGATTCTGGACCCCCCCACCCACAACCATTAAAGGTAGAATGGTCGGGGGGGTCCGGAAAGACTTGTCCAGTATAGATCTGGGCGTGAACATCTGAGTCGTTCATACATGAGCTATGCATAATTGTGAGCGCGAAGGCATATGTGCCCAAAAAATCTTAGGATAAGTGCATATCGTGGGTTTTCCCAAACTTTTTCATGTTTCTATCACCAAGGGGTTAGACATCAAAACTTTTAAACCTCAAAGACATGGTTCAACATTGATCATCAAGTTGGTTTTATTGAAATAAAGCAAACTACCCTATGTTCTAACCTAATTACCTATGATAATTAGCCCAGATTAAACTATTGGACTAAGAAATTACTCTATCCTGGGGCTATCTGACCAAGATTAGGCAGTCTGGTTAGATTTATTCACTAACTAACCTAGATCACTTGGCTAAGATTAAACAGTTTATCCAAGCTTATTCACTACTCCTATCAACATCAATTTAAAAGAGCTTGGTCATGCTTGAAAGGTGTGGACCAAGTCATTGTTATTACATGGGGCTCTATTGAATTTCTTTTATGCCTTCTTTTATTCTTTTTCTTTCTTTTTCCTCAAATTATTTGCAGAATGAAAAATCATTTGACAAACAAAAACACTAAAGAGATAACATTTCAGTCACCAGTTGATCCTATAAATAATAGGGTTATAACATGTTCATTCTCCCACATGGCATCCTCAATGGGTAGATCTTTCCACCTGATTAAACACTCTTTGATGCTTCTCTTCCTGAACCTCTTCTCTCGAACCTCGAGTATCTCTTTCGGAATCAACACAAGCTATCCTTCTTTGTCCATGGGAGGTAGTGTCTCAATGGGAATGATGTGTTGGCTAATGACATTCTTCAGGAAGGATACATGGAAGACGTTGTGTATTCGACTGCCTTGTAGAAGCTCCATCTCATAAGCTATGACCCCTATCGTTCTGTTGATCCTGTAGAGCCCAAAGAAGCGTGGTTGTAGCTTCTCTTCTCTGCTTCTTTTTATAGAAGCCTTTCTATAGGGTTAGAGTCTTAGATATACTAAGTCACCAACCTCAAAAGGACGCTCCACTCTGTGCTTGTCCGGTTGGAACTTCTGCTAGTTATGTGCTCTCTGTAGATGATCCTTCAACTCTTTGAGGATGTCTTGGCTCTGTTGTACCTAATATTGTACCATTGGTGCCCTGCTGCCCCTAAAGGAAATATCCACAAAGGATATTAGATCATAGCTGTATAAGGATCTGAATGGTGTCATGCCCATGGATACATGATGGGTGGTGTTGTAGTAGTATTCTCCCAAGTACAACCTTTTGACCCACGCTTTCTGTTGTCCTGCTACGTAATTCTTGAGGTATCCTTCCACCCATTTGTTGACCATTTCAGTCTGACCATCCATCTGAGGGTGATAGTTGGTACTAGGGGTCAAGGATGTGCCAACTAATATGAACAATTCCTGCCAAAACGTCATGAACCTATTATTCCTATCACTGACAATGGTCTTGGGTAGTCCATGCAACCTGAAGACCTCTCTCAAAAATAGTTGGGCCACCTGTGCTACGCTGAATTCTGTGGCTATGGAGAAGAAGTGTGAAAACTTCGTCAACCTATCCACCACTATGAAAATGCAGTCCTTCCCCTACCCTCTAGGCAAGTCGGTGATGAAATCCATGGATATGCTTTCCCACTTGTTCTTTGGAATGGGTAAGGGTTGCAGTAGTCCTATTGGGTGAGTGTGCTCATCCTTCTTCTATTGGCATGTAGTGCACTCTTTGACATGATTAATCACATATTCCTTGAGGCCCTTCCATGAGAACCTCTCTCTCACCTGTCTGTACATATTGCTAATCCCTTGGTTCCCTACCACTGGTAAGTTATGACATGCATGTAATACCTTGGTCTTGAAAGCTGATCCAGGAACCAAGAAAATTTGTCCCTTGTAATAGATGAGGTCCTTCACGATCTTGAAGTTATCATCCTATATTTGTATGTCCAATAGCTGACAAGTGAACTAATCCTTTGCATACTCCACCACCAAGTGGTCGTTCCAGTCAACTGACATTCCTATCATGGCGAAAATGGATGGCCTCCTAGATAATGCATCAGCCACCGCATTGTTCTTCCCTTTGACGAATTCAATGTCAAAGTCACAGGATTGTATTTTGCTTACCCATTTTTGCTTCCTTTCATTCAAGTCCTTCTACTCCAATAGGCATTTAAGACTGTTATGATCTGATTTGACCACAAACCGTGCACCTACCAAATATTGTCGAAATTTGGCTAGTGCATGCATGATATCCAACATTTCTTTGTCATAAATGTTGTAAAGCATCTCAGGACCCTTGCGTTTTCGGATTTCATAGGCAAGAGGGAGCCTATTCTACATCAGTACAGACCCTATACCTTCCCCTGAGGCATCACATTCCAAGGTAAAAGGTAGGTCGAAATATGGAAGGGCTAGGACTAGGCATGTACTGATCACCTTTTTCATTTTCTCCATCATAGCTTGAGCTTCTTCGCTCCATTTGAAGGCCCCCTTTTTAGTCAAATCGGTCAAGGGTGCACACAATTGAGAAAACCCCTTGAAAAATTTCCTGTAGTACGTGCATATGCCTAGGAATCCCCTCAACTCTTTGAGTGTATTAGGAGTAGGCCACTCCATAATGGCTTTTATTTTCTCCTGATGTACCTGTACCCCCTTTTCTCTAATGATGTGTCCCAAGTATAGTACCTCTGTCATCCCAAACTCATACTTGGATTCCTTAGCATACAATGAATGTTCCTCCATGATAGACATGATTTAGTCCACATGCCCAAGGTGTTCCTCCCATGTCTTGTTGTAAATGAGAAAGTCAACAAAAAATACTAACAAATGTTTCCCCAGTTGTTTGTTGAACACATGGTTCATGCAATATTGAAACATGGTTGGGGAATTGGTTATCTCAAAGGGCATCACCAAGAACTCATAATGGTTGTAATGAAACCTGAAAGCTATTTTTGAGATATCCTCCTGCCTCATCTTGATTTGATGGTAGCCATAATGAAGGTCAATCTTTGTGAAGTAGACAGATCCATGCAGTTCGTCTAAAAACTCATCAATCCTGGGTATAGGGTACTTGTTTTTTATTGTATTTTTATTCAAGGCTCGGAAGTCAATGCACATCCACATACTCCCATATTTCTTCTTGACCAAGACTACTGAAGAAGCAAAAGGGCTAGAGCTTGGCCTGATGTAACCCATGTCTAGAAGCTCCTTCATGGCCTTCTCTATCTCTTCATTATACTTCCTTAGATTCCTATATGGTGTGGTGATGACTAGTTTATCCCCTGCCTCTAGTTCAATGATGTGCTCAAACCCCCTGTCTGGTGGCACACTTGGAGGAATCGGCCCAAACACCTTGTGGTGTCTGTCAAGGATCTCTTTGATCTCTGGGGTGTAGTGCACCTTACCCTTCTCATCCACACATGCCGAAATTCTACATTCAACTGCATACACAATTTCCTCTCTCTTGAAGATGGCTTCCATCCTCTTGGTCGTAACTACCCTAGAAGAATTACCTGTCATGCCTCTGAGCACTACCTTTCATCCACCCTCCTCTATAAAAGAAATCTCCATGGTCTTGTAGTTGGTGGTGATTGTACCTAATGTGTTGAGCCACTGAACTCCTAGGATGATGTTAGTGTCTAGAAGGTCCATCACATAGACGTCTTGTCTTAGCTCATGCCTTCCCAAGGTGAGCTTCATACCTGGAATGTACCTGTCACAAGGCATAGTGCTACCACCTGCCACCTCTACCTTGAACCCTCCAAATGAGTATATGTCTCCTCTTCAACAATCTTGAGTCAATGAAGTTGTGAGAGGCTCCCCCATCAATCAATATTGATACTTTATGTCCCTGCAAGACCCCCCTCATCCTGAATGTGTTGAATTTGGGCACCCCGCTGATAGATGCCAAGGTGGATTTCCCCCTAGTCATACTGTCCTGTTTTGGGACCTCTTCTTTTGCTTCCTCTGTGGTTTCGGCCTCTATGTTCTGTATTTGACCACAATCTTCCTCCTCCTCATTGTCTGAAGTCACCTCTATGTAGTGTAAATGTCCATGGCCCATGCACTTGTGTTATGGGTTCCATGGTTCTTTGCACGTGAAGCAGAGTTGCTTCCTCCTCAGTTCCCTCCTGGTGTTGTCATCTATTCTACCACGACCCCTGTCAAACCCCCTTGGGTCACGTACTCCCAGGTTCAAAGGAGGTCTTTGATCTCTTCCTCTTGTGTTAAGAGGTGGTCTAGGGATAAATTTTGGTTTGGTAGCTAGTCCTAGGTCCCTCATCCTCCAAATAGCATCATGTAGATTGGTAGGCTTGAAATCCTTCACCCAACCCTTCAAGGGTTCCATCAACCCTTTAGTAAACAACATCATAAGTCTAGTTGATGAGATGTCTTGTACCATGACCACTAGCCTCTGAAATTCTTCAATGTATACATCTAGTCCCCCTGTCTGTCTGAGCTGTATGAGCTCCCTGAAATGAAACTATGGTTCCCCCTGGTCAAAATGATAAATGAGCCTTTGAGTGAAATTTGTGTATGCCATGATCTGACTGTGGCCTAGTGTGGTCAATCCATGGTACCACCAATCATGAGCTTTTCCATCCAAGTACATGGTGGCAAACTTGATGGATTCCATCTCTCTCATGGGGTTAAGTTGTAGATAAGTATCCAAGTTCTGTACCCACGTTTGTGCTGTCATCTTGGCCATACCATCAAAGTATGGGATCTCTATCTTCCCTACCCTTCGTTCCAAATCATAATTTCTTCTATGGTTTGGCCTGGGTTTGTTTCTGAACTTAAATTGGCAGTATTGATCCAAAGACATCTATCTCTGAATCACCAAGTCTAGCTCATGGTACTCCCTGGTACACTGAGCCATCTTCTCAAAAAAATCATCCACTTGTTCCTGTTGTGCCTGCCCATATTAGAACGTGGGTAAGTATGGTCTAGGGGTAGCCATGCTACCCATTTGCCCATGTGGGATGCCTCCTCCATGTCTCCCTTCAAACTGATGATAGGGAATATGCTCAGAGTTATATCTAGGGGCCTTTTCTAGATTATACCTGTGAACCACCAGTCTCTCTATTTTCATATATCTCTAGACCTTTCCCCTTATGAGTCATCTGCAGCAATATTTCAGCTATCCTAGTCTGGTTCTCGTCCACCTTCCTCAGGTTATCATCTACCTTTTTCAAGGTCTCAGTAATTTTGGCTTGTCCTCTGCGGGTTATCTCATATTTCTCCTATAGGTGGATGAACAGTTTACTTTCTATTTTGTTTATGGATTTATTGAATTCTCTTTCCAAGTACGCCAAGCCCTGGGGTTCACCTTCCTCACCTAAGCCCTCCATTTCGGCCTCTGTTTCACTTGCCTGTTTCTTCTTTCTTCCCATGTAGATACCATTGTACCTATTCATGTGCTAATCCTCACATGATGAGAGGATCAAACCTTTGATACGACTGTAATGATCCCAAGCCAAATTTTTTTGCTTGAAACCACTAACTACTACTGATGTGTTTATTAATTATTTGGTATGCAGGTGGTTGTCAATATTTCGGCCTTAGGGTTTATTTCAGTTATCTAGTCATAGTTCATAAAAGATCTACTCAATACATGCAATATCACAACAATACTCAAGATATGGGATACACAATCATAGATATGACCTTTATTATGAAAAAGCATGAACCTGATACAATATAGAGAAGATCTGGAATGGTCCTTAGATGGCTCTAATATATAGATGGCATGAGATGCTACAAAATGCTCCTGACAATACAAAATAATCCTCCAAAGGATGAATACAATGTGAAGACCCAAGGTGCCAATAGCAAGTGAATGTCCAACCCCCCTGGGCTGCTGGTATGTCCTGCTGGATGATAAGAGGCCAATATTTTGGCCTAGCTGAGGGAGATGTCCAATCCATGCCAAAATCCACCAGAATGTAGATCGGGGCCAGGTAAACCCCTCCCAAAAGTCTGAATCTGAAATACTCAATCCTCCTCCTCTAATGGTTGAAACCCTAATACAACTTGCACCCTCCTGAAGCCCTGAATAGATCAATAATTCATTTTGTATGAGGAACACCTCCCAAACCTATGAAACTCTCTGGTATGATATATAGGGTTGTGATAACCCCTTAGGAGAAGTTTCAGGTTCAGATCCTAGGTATAACTCCCTAGATATGAGAAATACTGAATCACAAGACGTCCTCCTTGCCTCATGGCCGCCCCAATATGTAGTTGAAGATCTGATGGTAATAAACCTTCATGAAAGGCTCCAAAATGTAGGTCAAGGACCTGCAAATAGAACCAAGGCTCTCCCAATTGGCTGGATCAAACTCTTCTTCAAGCTGGAAATCCCTGAACAGTACGGCCCTACTACTCTCTTGAATCGATAGATGGATCTGTGATGAGTGTAGAATGGTGTGGGTGGAGTATATCATCTCTGAGACCAATCTTGGAACAAGGTGAGTGGCTCTTTCACCACTGATTTGTTCACAAGGGTTTGTAACATCAAAACCCTCAAACTGTATGCTCAAGAGCATCAACAAGCAACTACCAAAATCCAGAATGCCTCATAGGTGTGCCCCAACCTTTCTTTTATACTTTTCTTCTATTTCTTTGTTGAGTTAGGTTAACCCTAGGGTTAATTTCTAACTCAACCTCCAACACTTCTATTTCTTCATTGATTTATCTTTTAACTCTTTTTCACCTTTTTATCAAGTCAACTTAAGAATATAACCTTAGTTTGTTTGACCCTTCCCCTCAGTGTGAGACTATGTCCTAGTGGGGACACCTAGACAACTAAGTCTTCCAAACCTCTTCATCAAGAGTTGGGGGACATTAAAATTTCATAGGGATTAAATTAGGGTGTTACAACTTTCCTTCACTTTCCTTCACTTTCATTTCCTTTCCATGCCTTGCCTTTCCTTGTCATGCCATGCCATGCCATGCCTTCACTTTCCTTTACTTTCCATGCTTTCACTTTCCTTCGCATTCCATGACTTCACTTGCCATGCCTTTCCATGCTTTGCATTTCCTTCACTTTCCTTGCTTTGTATTGCCTTTCCATGCCTTTCCTTGTCTTCCCATGCCATGCCATGCCTTCACTTTCCTTGCCTTTCCTTCACTTTCCATGCCTTCACTTGCCTTGCCTTCACTTGTCATGCCTTCACTTTCCTTTCCTTACCTTCACTTTCCATGCCTTCACTTTCATTTCCTTTCCATGCCTTGCCTTTCCTTCCCATGCCATGCCATGCCTTCACTTTCCTTGTATTTACTTCAATTTCCTTCACTTTCCATTCCTCCACTTGCCTTCACTTTCCTTCACTTTCCTTCAATTTCCATGCCTTCACTTTCCTTCAATTGCCTTTACTTGCCTTAAATTTATATGGAATTATTGTATTTCCATGCCTTTTCTTTCCATGCAATGCCTTTCCTTTCATTCTCATACCTTTACTTGCCATGCCTTTCCTTTCCTTTCCTTGCCATGCCTTCACTTTCCTTTCCTTTCCTTCACTTTCCCTTCCTTCATTTGCATCACCTTGCATTCACTTTTCATGCCTTCACTTTCATTCATTTGAATTCACTTGTCATGCCTCCACTTTCATTGTGTTACACATTATTTTCGTCACCCTTATGACCATTAATGATGTAAACCTATCCATTGTCTTTAGAAGGATCAATTGCCTCAATCCCTGAAGATGAATTTTCCCAGAAAGATAAATATGATATTTTCCTTTGTAAAAAAAATATAAAGAGGGATCATCGCACTCCATTCAGTGTTAAGGGTGCGATGATATCAAATCATCGTAGGATGCACCACACTAGACTGCGACGCCGTCACACTCTGCTCATTATTAAGGATGCGACAATTTTCCGTACGAAGGAAAAAGAGAATCTTCTCGATCCTTCTAGAAGAGAAGCTTCAAGGGTGAGTTGGCATCCAATTGGTTTGGATCTGAGTCACATCCCTATTCTCATGGGATCATCCTAACCTCCTCACCCTATCCTTTTCATACTATGAAAGGAGAGGAGTTATCATGGGGAAAGTTAGTTGGCTATATTTTGGAGTTGGAAAAGTTCTTGAGTTTTGTAGCTTGCAGTTTTTGGAGCTTGTATGTTGTCTTTGAGCTTTGCTTTGTCAAGATAGATTTTTGATCTCATAATCCATGGAGCAAAATTGTGTGGGAAGCAAGGAACTATTGGAAGGAACCTAACAACATCAATGCATCTGGTTTTATCTTTCTTCCACATTATTTAATACAGTGATATATTTCTTTCCCGTAAAATTGGTCTTATTTTATTGTATGACTCTTTGATCACATATGTAGGTTTTGTTAAGTATATGTTGTTTCTTTCACTTCGTTGGCTTGTGTATTTTTACAAGTTAAACATCCCATAGGCCTTGTAATGGAGAGAGGATGACACTAGTGAGGAAAAATGACATTTAAAAGGAATTTCATTTATCTCTTGTTAGTTAGTATGCTTGATAATTAAAACTTAGGGAAAGTTTTATATTTTGTCTTGTTTTGTTCTAGTTTCAGGGTAAAACTAGGGAGATATGTTTGTGTCCACACTTACCGATTTGTTCGATAACAAAATTGGAGACCATACAAGGGAGAGGATTGTTTTCTTAGCTTGTCTTTCTTTATTTCTTTGATTTCCTGGGTTTTGTTTTCTTTTTCACTGGGAGATCCAGATTGACTCCCTGACTGTTAAACTTCACTGGAAAAACCTTCATACTTTTTATTTTTTCCATTTTTCCTTTGATCGTTGCACCTTGATTTGAGGGACACCACAATTATTTAGGATCAAGGCACTCCTACTGTGAGAGACAGTGAAAAATCGCTGCACTATGGTCTTCAGTTACCTACGACAATCAGGGATCATTGCACTATGTTAGTTTGATAGCCTACGACAATTGTGTGAAAAAATATTTTTTGGTGGTTTTCCTTGCCTAGATCCATGATAAGTCTTTGGGGTGATTTTTTTAGTCTGATTACAGTGTCCTTGACAAATTTGAATCTACTTTTAGCTGTCTTTGAAACAATTTTTTTTTAATTTTTTGCTTTGCATTAGATTGGGGGAATCTTTGCATTTGAAGTAGCGAAATTACATGGTTTTTGGCATTCTTAGGGGGGCCAAGAATCATGTATTGGTGTACAGTCTCTTTGGCTCATTTATTGATGATCTCTATATTGATGAGTTTAATAAAACTTTGGGACATTTTGCATCTGGGAATGATAAACATTTTCTCCTTCTCGTAATATAGCTTTCATCGAAGTGAAATATTTGCATTCTCATTTTCTTTGAATTGTTTAGAGTTCGTCAAAACATAATTTGGTTCATGACATTTTCCTATTGAGTAAACAACATCCTTAAAATAAATCTCTTATAAATATTGATTAGACATTTTTGTATTTTCTGGTAGAAAACCTACATTATCTTAGCGTGTAGGGATTTGGAATAGGTGTGAAAGATAACTTTCCAAAGTTTTAAAAAAACATAGTATGTTGTGATAGGGAGAGTTAAATCCACTTGATACATTTTGTCCTGGGAATCCCTTCTAAGAAAAGGGTCAATAACGAGGTTGCATTAGGGCCTACAAAGTTACTCACCCTACTTTGTTGGTCTTAGTGTAGAGATTGCGCGTATTATTGGGGGTCACTTGAGAAGAAAATCCCATGCGAGACTTCTTGAGGCGATTTCAAGCTTAGACACCCTGCCCTTGCGCATGCATCGGACTGTAGAATGATTCCCCGGACATCATTTTCATAATTGGTAACCTTAGTATCCTATATTTCTAGAGTCTTTACACAAGGTGATTATGGAGGGGAAAGTATTCACAGTACCTGGAATCGACGTTGGCCAAAATCACTCGGGCTCCTTGGAGGGTATACCCACGTTTATGTGTCAGATCTTGCACCAGGGTGTAAGTCTATTAAGAAGGTCTTCAACATAAATTTTCCACCTACTTTATCTAATCCCCTTTGTACATTGTTCCCCTGATGTTGCATTTCATCACCAACTAGTGCGTTCATTATAAGACGGTTTTGTTTGCTTGTTTGCTTCTTAGAATTTTAGCATGTGTTGTTTGTTTTCCCTAGCAGACTCTAGTTTGGATCTATGTTTAATGGCGTCAGTTCTCAGAACAACCAATGAAGAAATCCATTTTCTAGGGGAACCTTTTTTTTTTCCTTTTCACAGAAACATTGTTCCTCCTCACATCGCTACTTTGAGCCTTCCAGGTCTCACAATTGGATTACCGGTATGGTTTTTTTCCACTTAGGTAATCCTAAATGAAACTATTGCTTAGGTTGTAAGAACTTCCCCCCAAGAGCATCAACCTCATGTTGATCCTTCACCTTCTTCACCTTCTCCACTTGCAAGGTCTTCTTCTGTTTCATTTTCTTCGCTGATTGAAAGCTCTGAAGCTAGTAACTCGGTGGATAAGAATAAGAAGAAAAGGAAGATTAAGAAGAAGAATAATAAGGAAGGGTCCAACCGTCCAACTGCTTCTAGACATGTTGGAAAACCATGAGTTACTGATAATCAATATGAGAGTGTTTATGATTCTAAGATCACCTAAACAACCAGTAAGACTAAGTACCCTTGAAGGCTTTGTAAGAGTAGCCATATTATTAGGGATTTCTTTGGTCTATCCAAGGTTATAGAAGCATGGTATACACACCCTCGCCAACCCATGTCATCAGCCTATGAACAACATGTTGATGAACTCCTGTCAACTAGTCAAGATACCATTGGGAAGAAGAAAAGTGGAGTCAAGTTCCGGTGTATGTTATTGAGAAGGAGTCATCAAACTCACCTTTTCCTTCATATGGATGAAGCCTTGAAATTACTAGAAGACATGACTATTTCCCAGCCTCAACTTCCGGTTTCTTACCACAACCTTACTCTCAACCCACCTGTAGTTGATGGAATGATCAATATGGTCCCTTCGTTGGTCAGTCTAGTTGATCATGTAGTCAATCTGGTCATGTCCTTAGTTTCACTGGTTGACAAAGTGGTCAATTCATTTCCTTCTATTGACCCCATTCTCCCCTCGGGGAATGCAACTCAAGTGGTTGATCTAATCTCGTCATCGGTCAATCCTAATCTCTCACTAGAGAGTAAACCTGATACATCCCATGTTTTTCTCGTTGATACAAAATATACCGTGCTAAGGGGAATTCCTCCTTCTCCCATGAAACCCCCTCCAAGTAATGAGTTCATCCTTTTTGATTGGGGTGTCCTAAATAGACCTCATACTCCCTCTCACATTCCTTTCAATATTACCGTACAGGTTTGTGGTCGGTACGTCCATCAGACACTGATATATGAAGGTGCGTTAGTTATTATTTTGTCCTCTATTGCCTGGAAAGCTTTGGGTTATCCTCAACTTGTGCCAGTTATGCAGAATTTGTTAGCTTTTAACAGAAGAACCAGTCACCCTTTAAGAGTCCTTCCTCAGTTTCCCATAACTTTGTAAGGGAAAACTGTGTTTATTGATTTTATGGTATTCCAAGACCCCTTAGATTTAGATTTAATCTTTGGGAGAGATTATTTCTTTTCCATGATATTATCATGTCCACTCTTTTTCGTGCGATATATTTTCCTCACGATGGAAGAATTGTGACTATTGATCAACTTTCGTTTGTTGGTCCTGACTTGATGACATCCTTAAATGGTTCATATATGCAGATGGTATCGCCCCCACCACAGATCAATTATGTGGCATTGTTTCCCATGCCTTTGTCTTCCTATGGAGATGAGCCTCTCACTGTAATCTCAGTCTCGAATCTCTTATGACTTAGATCCGGTAGTTGACACAATGATCTCTTCAATAGAGTTATTGGAGCCTGACCTCCTTACCCATATCACGACCCTCGAAATGTCTTCCTTCGAGAGTGTGTTTCTTCCATCAAGTGAACATCTCTTGGAAGCCATGACCGAGTTTGTTCCGTTGACATGGTGTTCTTCCATAGCTTTTTCCTCTTGAAAGCCATGATCAAGAAGAGAGTGTTGAGCATGGTTTTATGATTTAAAACTCATTAAAAAATGAAACCAACAGTGAGGATAGTTTTTCATATCTGTGAAAACCTTGTTAAAAAATCAAACAGAGATTACGATCATAGTTCTTGTTTCTGTATCAAACTCATTAAAAAATGAAACAGAGGTCTAGGGATTGAACTTGGATTCTCGAGCATAGTTTTTCTTCTCGGTGGAAAACTCGTTAAAAAATGAAATAGATTTCTCCCCTCTTCGATTGAGTCAAGTATTTGAATCTTCATTCCATCTGAGTGTGACTTTGGATGAAATGAAGCTTGCGGGGAAATGCATCTAGCCTCTGGACTTCATGTTGAATTTAAGCCGCTAGCTTCCTAAGTTGGGGGAAAAGTACCAACAATCCCTGGATAATGTGTTGGGAAGTCAGAAGCATAGTTTTCTCTGGTTCAAGCTTGTGTAAAAATGAAACCACCTATCTAAAGCATAGTTTCCACTGGTTAAATCTTGTGTAAAAATGAAACCAGGTCCAAGCATAGTTTTGGCTGGTTTTAAGCTTGTGTAAAAATAAAATCTATCCCAAACATAGTTTTTTTTGTTTTAACCTTCTGTAAAAATGAAAACAATCCTGATCTTAGTCTTTGTTCTTTTTCATTCTCGTAAATACCTCAGAATGTAACCGAGTAAACTTTTATCACTTTTTTAGACTCGTAAAGGTTATACGAAAAAGGAACCCCCTGGAGTTCCCTTTAAGCTTTTTTCAGACTCTCTAAACATGAAAATATTGTTGAGTGATCTTATTCTTTTAGCACTCATTAAAGTATTTTAATAAGACATCCATTGAGATATAGTTTATCTCTTTTTTGGTCTCATCAGATTACCTTACGAAAAAATACATTTTGGAGTTTTCTTTAAGTGTTTTCCAGAATCTCTAAACATGAAAAACCCCTGAGTTTTCTTTCTTTGGACTCATAAAACAAGCATTGAAAGGCCCATATGGGATTGAACCGGTCCTTCCTAAGGTTCGTTAAAAATACTCTGAGGGACTCATTCGAAGGATGAGATTACATTACAAGCATATGTTATCCTCCTCAAGATTGCGTAAAAATAAAGAGGTACCTGCCAGAAATGGTGGGGGAAATTGGGAAAGAAATGTGTCTAAACCTGTATGCTATGGAAGAGTCACTTTTGAACATGACACCCTTTCACTTACTTTGTGTCTAGGTTGGAAAATCCTCTTGTCTCTTGATCATACTCCTTTATAATATTAAAAGTTGGTATGTGATCCCTATTGTTGAGTCAGTGTTTCCAAGACAATTGTCATGTCATCAGTATGTTCAAAGAGAAGTTCAACCCGAAAAGCCTTCTATTGTCTCAGCCATTTATGCAGTCCTTAAGCCTTCTATTGCGTCAACCATATCTGAGTCGGTCCTGAATCACTTGTTACTTTGATCTACCTCAAATCATTTTACCTGTTTCATGTCATTAATGGGGGATATTAAGGCCCTCCTATGACGAGTCTTTTCTTGTCGAATTCAACTCATTATCCAGGAATTAGACTTAGAAAATAATTGGTACCTTGGAACTTGCATACCTCAATGGTATGTTTCCTGTCTTTCGATAGTGGGCTTTCATCATTGGCCCCTGATCGGGATATTTCGTCGAGTGTTCGACTTCATCTCACAAATTCACACTCATTAGATTGTACTAGTGTACCTTGGGATTCATTAACATTAATGATTATTTCCCTCGCACTTGTTAATGGTATTCATAAATGACCTATAATCAAGTGGTTTCTACCATGTTCGACTTCATCACATGTATTCACATGGTTAGATTTGTACTATAGAGTGGTGGAGATGAAGACCCTAAATATTTTCTGACAGATTCAGGTTGTGTTGGATTATATTCATATTTTACTGTTGCATAGATCCACAGTGTATGTCTCATGGTTATGTTCAAATTTGATTATTTAACACATATATCCACAGTGTGTTTTTGGTGTCTATGTTGAGATTTGAGTCATAATGGCATAGATCCACAATGTATGGTTTGTGGCCATGACCTGTTTTACTTGACATGGATCTTTGCATGTTAGCATTTATTCTTTTATTTATTTGTATTCTGAGTATAGGAATTCCTATCTCAATGATGAAGATATTATTGTACTATATTTCCTTATTTGTTGGCAGGTTTTCGACTGACATGTTCTGTGTTCCCAACAAACTCTCGACAAAGTATTTCAGCTATCACTCTGTTCTAACTTCATACTTTGGGGGGCTCACTATTACACATTATTTTTGTCACCCTTATGACCATTAATGATGTAAACCTATCCTTTGTCTTTATAAGGATCAATTGCCTCAATCCCTAAAGAAGAATGAAGATGAATTTTCCCAAAAAGATAAATATGATCTTTTCCTTTGTAAAAACATTATAAAGAGGGGTCGTTTCACTCCATTCCATGTTAAGGGTGTGAAGATCTAGGATTGTCGTAGGCTGCACCACACTGGCTTGTGACTACATCACACTCTGCTCAGTATTAAGGGTGCGATGATTTTCTGTACAAAGGAAAAAGATAATCTTCTCGATCCTTCTAGAAGAGAAGCTTCGAGGGAGAGTTGGCCTCCGATCAGTTTGGATCTGATTTGCATCCCTGATCTCATGGGATCATTATAAACTCCTCACCCTATCCTTTTCATCCTATAAAATGAGAGGATTTCTCATGGGGAAAGTTAGTTGGCTAGCTTTTGGAGTTGGAAAAGTTCTTTAGTTTTGTAGCTTGGAGATTTTGGAGCTTGCATGTTGGCTTTGAGCTTTTCTTTTTCAAGATAGATTGTTGATATCATAATCCATGGAGAATAAGTGTGCGGGAAGAAAGGAACTGTTGGAAGGAACCTGACAACATGAAGGCATCTGGTTGTATCTTTCTTCCACATTCTTTAATACAGTGATATTTTTCTTTCCCATAAAATTGGTCTTATTTTTTTGTATGACTCTTTGATCACACACATAGGTTTTGTTAAGTATACATTGTTTCTTTCACTTTGTTGGCTTGTTTCTTTCACTACCCAAAAACACCCCACACAGTGTTCTTGAAAATCGACCTCCTCTTAAAAAATTACATTATGCCTCATTAAGAAAAAACCTAGTGTCGGAGATACTCCAACAAATGGTTTTCCATTCAATGAAATGACAATGGAGGAGCTCCAATAGATGAAACCTAGTGCTCTAAATCCAATGCAACTGACGGTTTGTCTGTATGAGTCTTGGTTTGAGTTTTATCGCGAGTTGCAACTTGCCTCCTCAAGCCATTTAGCGACCATGTGGCCAATTTGGTCTGGGGGCATAAAATCCAAACCAAGCACCCTAACGAAGTTTTGTAATCTCCTCCAAGTCATTTTGGACAAGGAACACATGATTATACTACCCACAAGTGCCCCACATAGTGTTTTTTAAAATCAACCTCCTCTTTAGAAATTGTACTATGCCTCATTGAGAGAAAACCTAGTGTTGCAGATACACCAAAAAATGTTTTTTGGTGAATTGAATGACAATGGAGGGGCCCCACTAACTGTAAAAAGGTGCTTTGGATCCAATTCAACTAATGGTTTTTCCATCCGAGTCCCGATTTGAGTTTTATTGCGAGTTGCAAGTCACATCCTCAAGCCATTCAGGGACATGTGGCCAATTTGATCTAGGGGTATAAAATCAAAACTAAGATGCCTAATAGAGTTATGTAATCTCCCACAAGTCTGTTTGGACAAGTTCCATGTGAATACACTACCCACAAATACCCCAAAAAGTGTTCTTTAAAATTGACCTCCTCTTAAGAAATCACACTATGCCTCATTGACAAAAACCCTAGTGCCAGAGATACTCCAACAAATGTTTTTTCGATCAAAAAAATGAAAACTGAGGGAACCCACTAGTTGAAACCCAATGCTCCATATCCAATGCAGCTAATGGTGTGTCCATCCAAGTTCCTATTTTATTTTTATCGTGAGCTGCAACTCGCCTCCTCAATCCATTCAAGAACATGTGGCCAATTTGGTCTGGGGCATAAAATGCAAACTGAGCATCATAACAGAGTTCCATAATCTCCTGCAAATATTTTTTTACAAGGCCCATGCTACTACACTATAAAAAAATGCCCCACAAAGGGTTTTTTAAAATTTTCCTCCTTTTCATAAATTGCACTATGCCTCACTAAGAAAAACCCTAGTGTGGGGGATACTTCAACAAATGGTTTTCCGGTCAATGGAATGGTAGAAGAGGAGCCCCACTAGCTTAAACTCGGTGCTCCGGATCCAATGCAACTGACAAGTTTTCCATTCGAGTCTTGGTTTGCATTTTATCGCAAGTTTCAACTCGCCTCTTCAAGTCATTTAGGGACATGTGGCCAATTTGGTCTGGGGGCAGAAAATCCAAACCAAGTTGCATAATAGAGTTTCGTAAGCTTCTGAAAGTATGTTTGGCCAAGGTCCAAACGAATACAGTACCCAAACACTCCCCACACAATTTTCTTTAAAATATACCTCCTCTTCAGAAATTGCACTATGCCTCATTGAGAAAAACCCTAGTGCTCGAGATACTCCAACAAATGGTTTTTCCGTCGACAAAATTATAAGGGAGGGGCCCCAATAGCTGAAAATCGGTGCTCTGGATCCAATATAGCTGAATTTTTTTTCTATCTGAGGCTCGGTTTAATTTTTATCATGAATTGAAACTCGCCTCCTCAATCCATTCATGGACATGTCACCAATTTGGTCTGGAGGCATAAAATCCAAACCGAGCAGCATAACAAAGTTCTGTAAGATCCTGCAAGTCTATTTTTCCAAGGCCCATGCTACTACACTACCCATAAATGCCCCACAAAGTGTTCTTTAAAATTGACCTCCTCTTCAAAAATTTCACTATGCCTCAGTGAGCAAAACCCTAGTGCTAAAGATACTCCAAAAATGGTTTTTCAGTCGACGGAATGACAATGGAAGGGCCCCACTAGCAAAAAATTGGTGCTCTAGATCCAATGAAACTGACAGTTCTCCCATTCGAATCCTTGTTTTATTTTTAACGCAAGTTGCAACTTGCCTCCTCAAGCCATTCAAGGACATCTTGGTATGGAAATGCAAGGAAAGGAAAATCAAGGCAAGACAAGGAAATCAATGGCAAGAGATTACAAGGTTAAGCATGGCATGAGATTGCAAGGCAAGGAAATGTCTAGATCTAGGTCTAGGTCTATGCATACGTCTAGGTCTAGGTAAATCCTATTAATTATGATAATCCATGTTTGACAACTATGAAGATACCTTATATATATGAATAAAGAGATATTATGTTATCACATTGAAATTCTCATGCAAGTATTTTTATCTAAGATATATGGGATAACAAATTGTAGAATTTCATGCTTAATGAATCGTTTGATTGTAATTTTTACGTATTAAACTTTTTAATTTAGTACAAGCATTATTTGCATATTAAAATTGTTCATTAAGGTATTAAACTTGTTCATTTAGGCAAGGAATGACATGACATGGCATGACAAGTGAAGGCAAGGCAAGGCTTGGCATGGTATGGCAAGGTATGGCATGGAAAGGGAAGGCATTGCAAGTAAAGGAAGGACAAGACATGGAATGGGAAGGAATGGCATGACATGGCATGTAAAGGTAAGGCAAGGCATGGAATGGAAAGGAAATGCATCACATGCTAAGGTATGGAATGGCAAGAAAAGGCATGACATGGAAAGGCAAGGCATGGCATGGAATGGCAAAGCATGGCATGGAAAGTGAAGTTAATGCAAAGCATGAAATGACATGGAATGGAAAGAAAACACATGGGAAGGCATGACATGGAAAGTGACGGCAAGGCAATGCAAGTCATGGCATGGAAAAACAAGGCATGTAAAGTGAAGGCAAGGCAAGGCATGGCATGGCATGGCATGGAACACATTTTCTTCACTTTCCTTTCCTTTCCTTTCCTTTCCTTTCATTTCCTTCCATACCTTGCATACCTTCCCTTCACTTTCCTTGTCTTCACTTGCCTTGCATTTCCTTTCATACCTTGCATACCTTTCCTTCACTTGCATTTCCTTGCCTTTTGTACCTTCCATACCTTGCCTTCACTTTACTTTCAAGGCATAGCATACCATACCATACCATGGAAATGAAAGGAAAAGAAATTCATACCATACCATACCATACCATGGAAAGGCAAGGCAAGGAAAGTCATACCATACTGTACCATACCATGGAAAAGCAAGGAATGGAAAGGAAAGGCATGCAAATGAAATGCATGGGAAAGAAAGGCATGCAAAGGAAATACATGGCAAGGTAAGGCATACCATACCATACCATACCATACCATACCATGGAAAGGCAAGGCAAGGCATGACAAGGCAAGGCATGGAAAGGCAAGGCATGGCATGGCATGGCATGGCTTTCCAAGGCATAGAATTGGCATGGAAATGGCATGGAATGGAAAGGAATGGCATGGCATGGAAAGGCATGGAATAACATGGAAAGTCATGGAATATAAAGGCAAGGCATAACATGGAATGACAATGCATAGCATGGAATGACAAGTGAAGGAAATAAAAGGCATGGAATGGAAAGGAAAGACATGGAAAGTGAGGGAAAGGAAATGCATGGCATGACATGGAAAGGAAAGGCATGGAAAGTCAAGGAAAGGAAAGGAAAATCATGGCATGGAAAGGAAAGGCATGGAAATGCAAGGAAATACATGTCATACCTTGCCTTCACTTTCCTTGCCTTCACATGCCTTTCCTTGACTTGCATATCTTGTATGCCTTGCCTTCACTTTCCTTGCTTTGCAAGGAATACCATGGGAAGGCAAGACAAGGCAAGGCAAACCATACCATAACATACCATACCATACCATACCATACCATAAAATACCATGGCAAGGCAAGGTAAGACATGGTAAGGAGTACCATACCATACCATACCATGGAAAGGAAAGGCAAGGCATGATAAGGCAAGGCATGGAAAGGAAAGGCATGACAAGGCAAGGCATGGAAAGGCAAGGCATGGCATGGCATGGAATGGATTTCCAAGGAATAGCATTGGAAGGGAAATGGAATGGAATGGAAAGGAATGGCATGGCATGGAAAGACATGGAATGACATGGAAAGTCATGGCATAGAAAGGCAAGGCATAGCATGGAATGAAAAGGCATGGAATGACAAGTGAAGGAAATGCAAGGCATGGAATGGAAATGAAAGACATGGAAAGTGAGGGAAAGGAAATGCATGGAATGACATGGAAAGGAAAGGCATGGCATGGAAAGGCATGAAGAGTCAAGGAAATGAAAGGAAAATCATGGCATGGAAAGGAAAATAATGGAAATGCAAGGAAATGCATGTCATACCTTACCTTCACTTTCCTTACCTTCACATGCCTTTCCTTCACATGCCTTGCCTTGACTTGCATATGTTGTATGCCTTGCCTTCACTTTCCTTGCTTTGCAAGGAATACCTTGGAAGGAAAGACAAGCCAAGGCAAGGCATACCATACCATACCATACCATACCATACCATAAAATACCATGGCAAGGCAAGGCAAGACACGGTAAGGAGTACCATACCATACCATACCATACCATACCATGCCAATGATACCATACCAAGGAAAGAAACACCATGGCAAGGCAAGACATACCATACCATGGCTTGGCAAGGAAAATCCAAGAAATTCATACCATACCATGGAAAGGCAAGGCAAGGAATACCATACCATACCATACCGTACCATACCAAGGAAAGGCAAGGAAAGACACACAAAGACAAGGCATTGCAAGGAAAGGCATGCAACGGCAAGGCATGGCATGAAATGTCTTGGAAAGGCATAGAATTAGCATCGGAATGGAAATGAAATGGAATTTCAAGGCATGGAAAGGCATGGCATGACATGGAAAGACAAGGAAATGCAAGGCCTGGCATGAAATGGCATGGCATGGCAAGGAAAGGCAATGCATGGCATGGAAAGGCAAGGAAATGCAAGGAATGGCATGGAAAGGAATTCAAAGGAAAGGCATGGAATGTCATAGAATGTAAAGGAAAGGAAAGGAAAGTAAATGTAGGGCATGACATGACATGGAAAGGATATTCAATGCAATGCAAAGAAAGGCATGGAATGGAAAGAAATGGCATGGAATGGAAAGGAAATGAATGACATGGAAATGCATGGCATGGAAAGAAAATGAAAGGCATGGCATGAAAAGTCATGCAAAGATAAGTCATGGCATGGAATGACATGGGAAGGAAAGGAAAGGAAAGGAAAGTCATGTAAATGTCATGGTAATGGCATGAAAATGGTGTGGAAATCAAAATGGCATGGAAATGACATGCCATGGAATGGGTTGGAAAGGCATGGAAATGGCATGGAGATGACATGTCAATGGCATGGCATTAGAAGGTTTGTGGGATTGGGTTTGGGGGGGTCCTTTGTCACCTTATGTGATCTAACCCAAAAATTGGGTAGGAATGTGAAATAGACACTCATAGATGGTCAAGGGAAAAGAATAATGGTTTCAAGTCTCCCTGGAGGAATTTTGGTAGCATAGCATTACTTTCTATGTTGTGTCATGAAATGTAACCTCAAAACCTTTATTTGTAGGTGGAAAATGATACCCATTATAAGATATAATTTCCATGTTAAATATCTCATTCTATTGATTAAAATCAATAAGTTTAGTGGACATCATGGAAGACTTAATAAATTTTATTAATAATTGATGGGTTTAACAAAATTTACATATACCCACTACACAATCTAAACAAACATGAGTGCATCAATGAGTCATTGACTAGTATTTTTGGAAATTATGAAGGGTTACACATAAATCAAATGATTTTATATATGTAATGCATATAAAGAGGGTAATAATGTGTGTTCCCTATAAAATGGTCAAATTATGGATTGAATAAACTAAGAAAATAACAACTACGATTCTCAAAGGAATGCCCAGAGAATACTAAGGTGGAGATTTTGTCCTAAGGAGACTAGGAATACTAAGACTTATACCTAGAGGAGATAAGTTAGACTTTTATCATGTAGCTCTGGTAAGAGAAGAAGTTAGAGTTTTGTGGTATTTGAAAACCCTAGTGCTACCTAATGTGCTTGTTATTGAGAAGATACAGGGAGTTGATATTGTATGAGTGTGGGAAACAAATGTAGGTTCCAAAAAGGATTTAGAATTGTGTATGCTACCTTGTTGATGATATCTAATGGAGTGAGCTATTGGCTAATGTTATCTTATGGTTTCCATCGCTAGGTTTTGAAGATCCCAACTTCTAATAGACCCTGATAATATATTGGTAGGTGCATGTACTTCATATTCTAAATATATCTGAAATTTTGGGGTTGTCCAAATGTTGTGTACTTGCATAATTGAATTTTAGCTTATGTCATCTTCGTAATTAAGTAGTTCTAGTACTAGTTATGGAGGTTAATTTGAAATAACATTGAGTTGATATTGTTAAGTATTTACAATTGTGTAGAAGATAAATGAGAAAAATTATTTCTATAATAAATTATTGTAATATGCCATTTTTTAGGTCACAATATTTTCAAGTGACCACTATTTGAGTGTGGATTTTCATTGGATTTAGATGGATATAATTCAAGAGGTAGTCAATATTGTTGGTTGTGAGTTAGAATGTGGATATCCACAACATTCATGGAAATAATTCAGAAGGAATGATCTATTAATGATGTAGAGATACATGGTTGAATAGCAAGCAATGCTACTTGAGAACCATTAATTGATTATGAATTTATCACTTAGAAATACTTCCACCATAAGATATTCCTTAATGTGTAATGCAAGTATTTATAATCAATTTAGAAAAAAATTAAGGGATTAATACACATAAAATTCATACACTTTGGAATTCAAACACTTTGAAATTCATATATTTATCAACATAAAATGCAGAAACAATGAGATTCATAAAAAAAATGCCATGAAATATATATATATATATATATATATATATATATATATATTCAAAATCATCTAAATTGTACATTTTTGACAAAATGGCATTGTGTTCCCAATATACAAGTCGACAACAAGTGCCCTAACATAAAAAACATCCATATGGTGGCCTAGATACAAAATGGAAGTAGTTGGTCAATCATTGACCATTTCCACCCTCGCCACCCTTAGGAGCATCATGGAAATATATATTTCTTCTCTTTCTCAAGGAATGACCTTGAGAGGTTCTAGGACTGGGCCTTCTTCCATGCTCTAGAGACTAGACAAAGAATAAACAATGTTATAAGTTCTTTTCCTCAATGAGTTAATAGAAATGCGAAATGATAATTTGTAATTTAACCTATGAAGACTCACTACATATGCTTCTTTCATTTGTAAGGGTGTTACCCTCCTTCGTGACCCCAATCTCTCTTCGATGCCACCCTGCATCAGTTACAAGGATGACGTCAAGAAAATTAAACAACTATGTGTAAAATAAGATTCATGAAACATAAAAAATTATCATCAATGCATTATCTCACTATGAATATCTCAGGCCTTGATGGAGATTCACTAGCATATGGAGTACTAGGTTGTACAACCTCCTCCGAGACAACCTTGAATATGGTAGCCTTTGTCTATGGGGCCGATGGAAATGGTGGTGGGGGTGGGCGACATACATGTGGTGCAGATGGGTTCCCTGCATGTGAATCCACTGAGGATGTGTGCAATAAGACTGATGTCAAGGGTGGGATGCGATGGACCCTCACATGTTGTACAAGTGATTGCATCTTCCTAGGCCTAGAGAAAGGTAACCCATACGAAATTCCCAAGTTCCCAAGCAGTGCAATAGTACTATTCCTAGCAAATATATTTGCAACCTGTATACATATTAATAAAACTGAACTATTAGTACCAAATAGTAAAATTTAAAAACATAAACACAAATAATTTTAGAATTATACAATATTTAACTCTACAATGATACATGTGACATAGGTGACTTGTCCATCCCAGATGGACATTCCCCGACATCGCCTAGTCCTAATTCTGTAGAAACACAAGAACATTAAAAATTTGAGGATGACATAAAATAAAGAAATGACTATGGTGAATTTATCAAATGTGATACATACCTATGTGTGGGGTGCACCCAATGAATAGGATGTCTCTACTACTGCATTAGTGAGGGGGCTAGGCACTGATGCATCCATCGATGTAGAGGGTCTACTGCTCATATGTAAAAAATGGAAAACAACATACATTAAAATATTGATATAAATACAAAAAATACAAAATAAATATATAACGATGAAGAACATAGAGAGGGATAAGATACTAACCTCCTCCATGAAGCTATGTTGTCCACTGGGTTGTATAAGCCCATATCATGTCTTCCCGCAGCTCGAGCATCTGTGAGGTTCACATGGATGAATTATATGTCCCTATTCCCTCTCCTCATTGTACTCTCCTATGAATGATGAAGCTCCAACCTCTCTATCAATGTCAGTGGAAGGCACCTCCCATCGAGATAGTGCAACAAAGCTACTTTGTTGCACTAGGCTACGAGTCAATGATGAAATGGATAAATGTACCTGTTGCAAGCTCTCTGCAATAAGAGGATGTTGAGTAGGGGGGTCAGACCTTCACTTGGGGGGATGAGGACCTAACATGGGGCAATGTCTGACATCCTTTCAGTCTTATGCACACCCTTGACCCAACCCTTGAAATTCACCAATGTCAAATTAGTTGACATGCTTACCCAAAATAAAATCAACCCATAATTTTCTCAAAAAATATAAGGGCATATCCCTAATATTGTAGGGAGGTTTATCAAAAGAGATATACCACCTATCCATCCAGTTTTGACTAATTTGGGGATGGATGCACCAATCAATGGAGATGTGTTTCTTGGTCAATGGTAGTTCTTGTCCATTTCTAGGTTTCCTAAAAATAGACAATATTTGTTGTTTTGAAATGCTTAGTTCTTTGAATTGGTTTCTATCCAAACCAGTTCTATGGTACTCGTACATTC
This sequence comes from Picea mariana, assembly GCA_032191745.1. Classification (NCBI taxonomy): domain Eukaryota; kingdom Viridiplantae; phylum Streptophyta; class Pinopsida; order Pinales; family Pinaceae; genus Picea; species Picea mariana. The sequence continues at coordinate 112,753 of JASDQU010100707.1, read as the reverse complement.
TTTCTCTATAATCATAAATGGAGGTCAATTTACCTTGGGAACTTGTAAAGAAATTCACAACGTTGTCTAAAGAAGTGGCAAAGGAGACTCCGCTAGGCTCTCTAGTGTCCCTTAATTTTTCCTCAAGGGTTCTTAATATAACCAACCCCTCATCAATTTGAGTGTTTACATTGGGTGGTTGTGGTAGGTTGGGGTTTTGATATTATTGGTTTTATTATGATCATTTTACATTCTATTGGGGTTCCATTATATTATATATGATGCAATTGAAAATCCATGGCATGTAAATTACATTGGTTTTTTAATTAAAATACTTTTTTTTTTAAATTTATATTCTTGGGAGCAAAAGACTAAATTGAAAATGACTAAATTGGGTTAAAAATAAGATAAATCAAACATACCTAGACACAGTGGCAAGATCCTCCCTTCATTTCTCCTCTCTATATCCTCTCTCTTTTCTCAATGAGAGTCAAAACACGAGCATGATTTGTGCACAATGAGCACAAATCACACTTGCGGCCCTTTAAAAAAGTTTAACAAAAGGAACACGTGCACATTCCTAGGAATGCACACCCATTCCTACCACTAAACCTATGTGGCAATCCTTTTTAAGGTTAAACCACTTCCAAACCTATAGGTTTAGGAACACATTCATGTTCCTAAGAATGTGGACGCATTCATGCAAGTGTGCATTCCTATTGACCATCTTGCCATGTTTTCAGCCATGAAATTCTTGCACTCACCCTAAAGTAAACCATCATGGATCATGTTACATAATACTAAATTCAACCTTTTTGGAACCCCCATTTTAATTTTGGAGACATACATGTTGTATCAATAGGATGGGACAGGGTGACATGGATTCAAAAAATAGAATAAATGGGAGTAATTCCATTAATAGAAAATATATTTAATAACACTAAGGAGCCTCAAAACTAAAGGAAGACTGTAACCACAACATTAGGTGGGATTATAGGTGATTGGAGAATGGAGTGGAGAAAGGACAAAGACACTTGGTTAAAGTAGAGGAAAATGAAAATGAGCTCATCAATCTAGGACAAGAAGACGACTAACAACCCTACACATTTTGAATGTACCTTCTATCCCTTGGGTGCAATACTATACAATACAAAGAACTAGACAAGAGACACGATTGGTTGTTGCAGTGGTTATTTCTATTGCATTTTTTTTCATTATAAGGTCTTATTGTCAATATGAGGTTGCAACTATTATAAGGGGTTTATGATTTCTGCTAGTTTTATCATTTATTGTGCATCATGTATGAAATTATGATGAATGATGTATCGATTCATGTTGAAGATTGATGGAATGATCCCTCCTCAATTTAAAAATTGTATTGTCCTTCTCTTATATAGTAATAATGTCATTTATTACTATTCCTTAATTATGCTATCTAACAACCACAATCATCTTGGACTTATGTTTTACCCCTAAGTAAAATAGTAATTTTGATGGTGTTCATAATTTGGTTATTGAATACCTTGATATTGGTTGTGATGTGATGTGATGGATTCATTCTTTCATAATAATTAATGTGAAGGTATGGGTAATGGGTTGGGTGTCAACCTTCACAGTCATACTATGTGAGCTGTGTACAAAATTTAGACTTGGCATAACACTTTGGGTGAGACCTTCTCCTTTAGGAGAACTGAAATTACAATGATTAGAATATAGGGTGAATTAGTGAATCTTGGTTACAAATTTTTGGAAGAAATGTAACAACCAAACCTCCAAGTTGAGTCCTGCCATCTATTAAAATGACTTCGCCTACCGAATAAAAATTAAAAATTCCCCCATACATATAAAATAGCCCAAGGAGAAGTAGACCCAAAATTTAACACACATTTAACAACATGTATTAAAAACATGAATGAAACTATTCAAGAAAATATTAAACACATAGCATTCATATAAACCATTTACATATCAATATAAACATAATAACGTAATGGAGAACTTATCTATTGATAATTAACCAACTATATATGTACGAAGGATGGACCTCCTAGCCATAGGAATTATTGTTCATTTTCTGTCAACAACAGGCCACCCCCAAGATGAGGCTATGAATCAACAAGGAGATATGACCCACTTGGTTCTTCAATATCCACACACAATATCCCCAAAACCTAGGTTGCACTCTGTTCCCCACAACCTGCAAAACCTAAGGAATGGGATCCCCCTTCACTACACTCAGTCCCTCAAGCCTTCCCATTTCCCTCTAGGGATCCAGTGCACTTGGTTAACCAAGAACCTCCGAGATACTTGAGGAGTGATCAAAACAACCTTCACAAGGCTCTAGAGACATTTCCTCCACAAAACAATACCACCACAAGCACACAATCCATTTTACAGGAACACATTCCACATTTCCAAGAATATACATAGCCCAATAATGTTCTCCTTTAAGAAAAACATGGCTAGTGTTTTTCCCAGCACTATGATCCTCCTTTTATACCCAAAACCTATCTGTAAAACGTGTCCTTCTTGGACACACAAATTTACTTTTACTCAAGCCAATTGACCACTCACTCTACCCAACGTTTATTTTACTTCAGCCCCATAATCCCCAATAACTATAGGATGTGACTCCTCAAACCCACACTCTTACATGAAATTAATTATTGGAATTGGGAACACTCAACAACAAATATAAGTTTATACAAAATGATAATAATTTCATGAATTTGGGTTGGATTAATATCCATGCATATTTCCCTCTTGAACCCCCTCTCTCTTGTGGAATCATATCCCCATATTATTTCCATCCCTCTCATATCACACTCAATTATTATCATATTTATTAATTGTGTCGATGTACATAATATACAACTTCCCCCTCAACCATATTAAATCAATACATGCTCTTATCCCCAAGACATTGGCTCACCAACCTAAATCACATTTATACAATTACATTATAATTTGTGGGTATTAAAAGTGGGGATATTATAAGGCATGCATAAGAAAATGGCCTATGTGGACCCTCAATTGAGGTTTCACTTCAATGGATACTTTATGATCCCCATAAAGGTTCCAAAACTTGATCAAGGGCTTAAAACATCCATGGAGGTAAAACCTCAATTGGTACTTTTAAGAAAAAAACAAGTATATATGTCAAAAGTACCTAGCTCAATGTATTTTGTAACCCTCAAACGAGGTCTACTCCTTGATCGAGGGGTTGGTAATTAAAAATACCTTCCCTTTTTTGTAGTTTTTCATGTAGCTCCAAATTCAAGTAGGTGAAATCCATTTATCTCTTCCATGGAAGGTGATGGAATTTTTGCATGTAGATTCATCATTGAATTGTCTATCCAATGACATATAATTTTATTTTTTTATATTGTATTTTTCATTTATTCTTTTACAAAAATTATAGACACTTTTATCAATCAAGTAGTGAAGTCCTAAAAAGAAAAAGAGATATCGTAAAAAATACACAACAAAAAACTTATAGAAAATATGTGTACACTTCATGGATGTGTGTCCTCTATAGAAGGGAATTTCTGGTTTTTATTTTTATTTTATGTAAACAAGAGAAAATAATTTGTTGGAAACAATTATTTTTATAAAATACAATTGAAATATTAATTTGTCAGATTTAAAACATAAAAATCTAAAAAAAGGAGGCTCTACGACATTCTGAGTATATTGAACACTGAAATAATTGTTCAGAAAAAAATTAACATGTTAACGTTTATATAAATTTACAAGGAACATAACTTAATTAAATTCAATTTCGACAGATTAAATGTCCTTAATATTTTACCAAGAAAAAAAATTGTTAGAAAGAAAACACAATTGCCTACAAATTATACTTTTACCACAAGCCAAAATTCACATTATGTATATGAGTTTTGTGGGATTCAATTTAAAAAAATGTAAAATCTCAAAATTTCTCACCGCATTTCATTAAAATATGTCACATATAATGGATTCACCCTACAATGGACCCCCTTTTGGGGAAATTGATGTGAGGCCTAGTATGAAATTGATCAAACAAATGGTTCCATTGTTGAAACATTTTCATAATGTGTACGACATTCTAAAAATTGTTGGATTACTGAGAGGGGGGGTGAATCAGTAATAACGTAATTATAATCATTTTTCTTCAAATGTTATATCAATGTAGAATTATTATCCAATAATAAGCAGTAGTAAATAAACAATCACACACATACACAGTACACCAGTATTTTATGTGGAAACCCAAATCGGGAGAAAACCACAAAATGCTTTTTCTTATATGTCTTGAAGAATTACATTCATTGGAAGCACCAACTTCCTTTGTTTTCAAACTGCAACTTGAAGGAGGCTCCAACCCCCTAGTTTCTCAGGCTACAACCTGAAGGAAGCTCCAACTCCCAAAAACTCTGGCTACAACCCCCAATGTTCTCCGGCTACAACCACCTGTCCTTGCCCCATCCTGCCGTCCTGAAGTAGAAGTAGAATGATGGAACCACTGTCACACTATCACTATGAGATATACCGTTGTAAACCTATACCAATAAATCTGAACCATGCATCAACCATGCATCAACCTGTAATTAACCTGTACCATAAACAAGTGCATCATCCATGCACCAACCTATAATCAACATGTACCATAAACAAGTGCATCAACCATGCACCAACTTGTAATCAACATGTACCATAAACAAGTGCATCCAAACATGTACCAAGTATGTTCCAATCATGTGTCAACTAATCATCAACTATTAATCATCAATATGTACCAGCAACATCAACTATACACTTCATGTATGTGTCAACTCATCAACTACTTGTCTCAACCATGTACTCAACATGTGCCACAACCAAAAGCTCTCATCAATTTTATCATCAAAATATGCTTTGTAGCTCTGTAATAGACCTGGTGTATATGATCACATTCCTGCAAACCTTCCTTAACTTTAAAAACAAGAGAATAGCATTTTCATCAAACTTTTCTTTAGTCTCACATGCCTAGTTGTGGATTAGTCAACAAACCTAACTTGAAGTAATCATAACTTTGAACTTGTAATGTATAAAGATCTAAAACTGATAGAAAATTTTCCTCGGTGTTTTTTATGAAATTACTCCAAGTGGCAGTACTTGGAACCTCTCACAAAAGGAGTTATAGAAAAAATGACATACCTTGCTGAATTCTGGGTTATTCTAGAGAGCGACCTTGTAGAGCGTGCCCTGCACAAAATATTTGAGGAAATAATCTAAAACTGTTACACAACATACTACAGACAATACCCTAACCAACACCTTTAGTCTCACTAAATTTGGATCTGTTATGAAGAATTTATTACGTTTTTACCCGAAACACCTGATTTTGAGTAGTTTCAGGACTGACCACAAACCCTATTTTCCACAGAGTGTAACTCCCAAAATACAACGAACCACAAGCTAAATTTTTAACCATGAATACTTGGATATGTTTTTTCACTTGCACAGAAATTTTAGGATCTGAATCAGTACAAAAAAACATTTATAGCGAAAATGGTGAGATGACCTAAAAATAACATACCTTAGAAAGCACCATCAATAGAGTTTATCCTTCCTTGCATTTCGGCTTTATTTTCTTCACTTTCCTCAGAATTTCAGCTTAGATATCATTTGTATACCTCAGACACCTATAGATATTCAATATTCTCAAGTGTGTTTTAAATGAGGGAGCCTTGCCTTTTATTTATACTCTCCAAGTAGCTTCCTTAAAAACATCTTCTAGGTCACTTGGCCCCACTTTCCTTATTTTAGGGTTGGGTCCACTTCTAATTTATCCATTAAAATTATTATTGAAATAATTTATTTTTTATTCACTTTGAATTATAATACACTCATCACTTCACTTTATTATTTACCTTTTAAAATCTCTTAAACCACTTTCATTACTTTGACCTTTGGGGGCTTCTAGATGACATATGAGGGTCCTCCAACTTCGTAAGGCCATAACTCTCAAACCGTGAGGAGTTATGTGACGTTCTACATACCACCAAAAATGGCATGACATGTAATATCCATATAGAATAATATTATCTAAAAATATATCATAACTCATACCGTTACCCATCAAACAAACTTGGGTCCATTACCCAAACCTGGGGTCTCCAACTTCTCATGGCCATAACTCTCTAACCGTGAGGAATTATGTGACGTTCCACATACCACTGAAAATGACATGACAAGAACTATCCATCTAGGATATTTTCCCTGACAAATTCACTTTCCTTCATCTCATTATTCCTCAATTAAGCATGGGTTCTCTTACTCTACAAAGCGTCTTCTCGTGAGGGCTTTCACCATAAGGAGACCACTTTGGAGTTCATCCATATTTACTTCTTATCAATCATGAAAAAAAAATAATGAGTCATATTTACATCAAACACTATTGGATCCATTACCTAAACCTTTGTGCTACAGGTCTTTCTTTAAGGGTTGACATCAATGACAACCAACCTTAATCAACAATCTCCCCCTTTGGCATTGATGGCAACACTCTGATGCAACACTGAAATCACATCACTCATGCTCCCCCTGAAACCATGCCTCTGTCCTCTGCATCTGATAAATTTGATCCTCTTGGAACCATGCCTCTGTCCTCTTCATCTGATAAATCTCTCCCCCTTTGTCATCAATGGCAAAGGTATCTTTCCATCCGGGGTTGATCCCCCTGACAGACTGTCCTCTTATGGTGCTTCCTCATGTACATCTAAGACATATAAGATAATCATTCAAAAAGCATTCATTTTTGGAGTAGAAATGACTCCAAGTCTTTGGCAAAGATATTCAAAGGCTTCCCATGGAAGTGGTTTTGTAAAGATGTCTGCCACTTGTTATTTTATGCCCACATACTCAACTCTGATGTTCTTTTCTACAACCTGTTCCCGTAGAAAGTGATACTTGATTGGAATGTTCTTAGTCTTGGAGTGCATCACTGGGTTTTTTGAGATAATGATGGCACTTGCATTATCACAATAAATTTAAATGGGGTCATCATACTCAACCTGTATATCTGTCAAAGTTTGTTTCATCCAAATAACTTGTGTACAACATGTTGCTGCTGCAATATACTCTGTCTCGGCTGTAGATAGAGATATCGATGATTGTTTCTTGCTTAGCCATGATACCAAATGCTCACCTAAGTAGAACGTTGCTCCACTGGTGCTTCGTCAGTAATCAATACAACTTGCTCAATCTGCATCTGTGTAGGCCATAAGTGATAGATCTTTTCCTTTTGGATACCATAATTCAAACTCTTCTATTACTTTGAGATATCTGAAGATCCTCTTTACTGCTAATACATGTGATTCCTTTGGTGTTGCTTGAAATTGTGCCACCTATCCAACTGCCTGCATTACATCTAGTCTGGATGCTGTCACATATAGTAGACTACCAATCATTGACCTATATTGCCTCTGATCTGTAGAATTTGAATCATCATCTTTGCTCAACTTACAACTGGTTTGCATGGGAGTGATAACTGGTTTGCTATCTTCCATTCCGAACCTATTTAGCATTTCTCTGATATACTTGGTTTGATAAATAAAAATTCCTTGGTTGATTTGATGTATCTGAAGTCCTAGAAATAAGGATAGTTCTCCAAGTAATGACATTTCAAATTCACTCTGCATGTCTTTTGCAAATTTCTGGCTTAACCTGTCATCATCACTACAAAAAATAATATCATCAACATAAACTTCAATTAATAAAATATTACCTTGACTTACCTTGATGTAGAGGTTGTTGTCTGCACTTCCTTTTCTGAACCCTGCCTGCTGCAGATACTTATCCAGTCTGGAGTACCATGCTCTAGGAGCTTGTTTTAGACCATACAAGGACTTCTTTAATTTACACACATAATCTGTGTTCTCTGACAACTAAAATCCTTCTGGTTGTTCAATGTAGACTTCTTCTTCAAGTTCCCCATTCAGAAAAGCTGATTTTACGTCCATCTAATATACTTTAACATTTTTGGAGCATGCATAAGCTAAAAGCAAACAGATGGCTTCCATTCTAGCAACTAGGGCATATGTCTCTTCAAAGTCGATTCCTTCAATCTGTGCATATCCTTTACATACCAATCTAGCTTTGTTCCTTGTAACCTGTCCATCTTCATTCAATTTATTCTTGAAGACTCATTTTGTGCCGATCACATTCTTATTCTTTGGTCTTGGAACCAATTCCCAAGTGTCATTTTTCTCTATTTGATCCAATTCTTCATCCATGGCCTTATTCCAAAATTCATCCTTGATGGCTTCTTCAAAACAATTTGGTTCAATTGTAGATAAGAGTGCTAGGTGTGTTTGTTCTA
>JASDQU010100707.1:94280-104410 GCA_032191745.1 Picea mariana | reverse complement strand
TAAAAATGGCATGACATGTACTATCCATATAGAATAGTATTATCTAAAAATATATCATAACTCATACCGTTACCCATCAAACAAACTTGGGTCCATTACCCAAACCTGGGGTCTCCAACTTCTCATGGCCATAACTCTCTAACCATGAGGAATTATGTGACATTCCACATACCACTAGAAATGACATGACAAGAAATATCCATCTAGGATATTTTCCCTGACAAATTCACTTTCCTTCATCTCATTACTCCACAATTAAGCAAGGGTTCTCTTACTCCACAAAGCGTCTTCCCATGAGGGATTTCACCATAAGGGGACCACTTTGGAGTTCATCCATATTTACTTCTTATCAACCATGACAAAACAATAATGAGTCATATTTACATCAAACACTATTGGGTCCATTACCCAAACCTTTGTGCTATGGGTCTTTCTTCAAGGGTTGACATCAATGACAACCAACCTTAATCAATACTTTCAAATCATTATTTCTTGACATTGAAACTTCTATTATCAAAGGCAACAAAGATTCAAAAACTATTCAGTCCTTTATCATTAGCACTCTCCTTGCAGAGTTCCACCAAATCCATAAGTGCCCTTACTTGCTCAGCTTCATTTTTCTTTTCCAGTTCAATTCTTGCCTTTTCTATTTGAGCCATGTAATTATGTTTCCTCTTGATCTTTATAGTGCAATACAAAACATGATTCGATGTCAAAAAAATATCCTTTAAACTTTGTCCAGTAATGGGATCCTTCAATATGCTTTGGAAAATACATGCAGAATTGCTTCCTTCTTATAGATATGGCCACTTGAAACAAGCACTGGGTCATCCATCACCTTTAATGAATCGAGTTTTACCTCATTACGACTTCAGAAAAGGTGACATCACAAAAACTTGGATCAATGTGACCTGCACAATTTTCATCTTTGTTGTTTGCTTTGGAATTGACACCCATTTCCTTGCAAATTCTAAAATTCCTGAAAGGATTTCAACTGTCAACATTTTTGTTCCATCATCAAAACATATCATGTGACTTTATCAACAAAGTAATTCACAATAAGGATAGACTGAACAATATTTTTTGTGACAAGAGGAGGCTTCTTCAGAGGGTCCACTATACTGACAAAAATATCAACACCGGTCAACTGAGATGACTCTTCTTCTCTGTCAACCCTCAAAACAAGCATGTCAAGATAGATTCTGAGTGAATGAAAATCTATCAACAAGTGGTGCATTTTATACCCTTTGTGGTTGCTCTCATGAGCACTTACCCTCGACATTGACACTTGGTAGCTCATTTTTATATATCCACATGTATCAAGAATAAAACCTTACATTAAGTTATAAAGAAATCTCTTGCACTTGTCATATGACTTGCAGTTTACAACAATGCCCTTGTAAGCTTCTCTCTTGGCGCTCTTCTGGATGTGTTATTGTGACTTGGTACTCAGCAAATTTGACAGCAATGTGGGAAGTGTGGAAATCCAATGCAGGGGCATAACCATTTCCAATATGTCCTAGATTATTCATAATAATAACTTGAGTGGTAAAGTTGGTAATATTCCTTTGTTGGATCGTCCTTGTTGTCATATGCCACATAATCACATTTGAGATTATTTTTAAATTTTAATATATGGGAATATATCCCACACACAACAAGAAACCATCATTTCAAATGTTTATATGATCAAGCGCCTACAACATCCTTCGACGCATAGTGCAAAAAATCTATCTCCTTGTTGACTCCCATTTCATGGCGCTATATGTTGTGAGTGCTATTTCTTGATGACTTGGCACATTAAGATACCTTCGGCCTCGATAAAATATAATTCCAATAATTTTTCACATAAAAATAATTATTTTGAGTTATCCTTAAATAGTTGGCGCAAATGCATTCTTGGAGCTTAATCTTGAAATATAGGCTCGCATTATTTTAACACTTTTGTTATAGTTTTAGATATTTTGTCATGGTGTACGAAAAAATGAAATGCGTTGCAAGAATTCATGGCTTCTACTAGCGCTTCTGCTATTGGCCAAAATGTCAATGCAAATTTGAGTGTTAACACCTACCATAGTTAGAATTCATTGAATTGAACAAGTGCATTAGCATCTTTGCATTGCTTTGGTTGGGTCAAGAGTCGAGAACGTCATAAAAGTTTCATCAATTTCCCTTTGACATAAACAATAAGCATAAGAAAAGATTCATAAAGTTAAAATCAGCTAGACTCTTTTCTTTGTTAGTGAACAAACATTGGATAGAATTAGGGTCTTGGAATAGGATTTGAGAGTGAACTCTCCAAGGCCTGCATTGCAAGAATGCATAGCTTCTACTAGCACTTCTGCTATTGGCCAAAATGTCAATGCAAATTTGAGTGTTAACACCTACCATAGCTAGAATTCATTAAATTGAACAAGTGCATTAGCATCTTTGTATTTCTTTGGTTGGGTCAAGAGTCGAGAACGTCATAAAAGTTTCATCAATTTCCCTTTGACATAAACAATAAGCATAAGAAAAGATTCATAAAGTTAAAATCAACTAGACTCTTTTCTTTGTTAGTGAACAAAAATTGGATAGAATTAGGGTCTTTGAATAGGATTCGAGAGTGAACTCTCCAAGGCCACCAAAATGAAACCTAGAAGTCATTAAAGAGTGTAAAATCCATTTTTGCAACCAGTGTGTTGGGAAGCTACTCTAACACAGAAGTCAATCATAAGGTTCCATCAGCGCAAGTATGGAGATTACCCCTATCTACTTGTTTTGGTGTTTGAAGTATCACTTCGATTACTATGTATATCGGGGTTTTGTTGGTGTCATGCCTCTATGTGAGGTAACACCTTCGAAGCATTGGGATTATTTACCCTATTCTTACATGTGGTTGGACCTGCGATTTTTTATCTGGTCATTGATTGTGAGGTGGTAGCCTTAGTGACCCTTCCTAGGTATCTACATAGGTGACTGCAAGTGGGACATGCTTGTAGTGCCTCGGGTGAACATTCGTTCATGGTCTCAATTCCCTTGGAAGGTGATCGTCTTAATAAAGGGTACTTGCACTAGTCACGACTATTTCACGTAGTTCATTGTAACTGCTCCTCATACCTTTGATGGCTAATCTTTTAGGGAGTTCATCTACCCCAGAGGGTTGGTTTTCAAAAGGCCCCCTAAGCCATTGGTCTTCTTGTTGTTGTCCTAGAATTGTTAGGGGTGTTATCTTTGGTTTTGAGTCTACATCGGCCTTAGGTTGAATTTTGTTTTTATTTTCACATATTATATTCATCGTGGCTAAATTACTGTGGCAATCTCATCGATTATGAGGACTAGAGCCCATCATAGAGGTACAACCACCTCTCAAGCAACGTGAAATAGTTGACTATGAATTCAAAGAGTTCGATCTTTTTTTTTAGGATAATAGTCTGGTTGAAGTGGAAGTGGTTGAAAAAATTCCCCCACCCAAATTTAACGCTCCTTTGTCTAATCCTTAAGCACCTGTACTTATGCAGGTTAGAGTTTTCTCTAGTGAACCTTTTTCTCTATTTAGTGACCCTCACACTATGTTAGACCCAAGTGTTTCTTCCACTATGGATGGGCCATCTATCCCATCCACAAGTGAGACTTGAGGCATCCCATTGATGTCAATGTTATTGTCCTTGAGAACCATTGGACCTACACCATATATGCCCATTTCTATAGGTTGCTCTATTTGGGGGACACTGACCATGTCTTCTTTTATTTCCACTAGTATACCTAGCATTCCTATGCCCATCCCACCAGTTCTGATTCCTACACTTGGATCCTCTTTCAGCAGGGAGCTAAGCCTTGGTTTCATCATGGGATCGGAATTCCTTCCACCTCTGCCATTCCTATGAATAGCCTGATGTTGTTGAGTGCTAGTCTGCCTTTTGGGTGGAACATTCCTAGTGGTTTTGGTACCATACCTAGTCATTCTAAGGGTAGTAACATGTCGAGAGGGTTTAATTTATGGTGGGTTAGCACACCTTTCCCTAGGGTTGAACCCCCTGGGGGAAAATTTCCACGGTGGGGAGGTTATCCCTTTATTCATACCTCTAGGCCTGGGGGGTTCTTCACTAGGACTAGTTTTGGGAACACTTATCCTTTAGGGTCTACACATACCCCTGGGGAAAATCCCCTTAGGGGAACATCTAATCCTAAGAGTGCCACCATTCATGGGGGCACTCACTCTTCTGAAACATCACAACCCTCCGATAATATATACATAGGGGGGTCACAAGGTTCATCTAGGACTTTAGGAACTTCATATTCCTCCCAATATTATTTTTCTCATATGTTGTTTCCTTTTCTTTCAACGTTAGACTTGATTGATTTGTCGCATTTGAAAAATGGCCATATTTCCCATAACCCTTCATGGTCATTCATGCATACAAATCTACCATCATACATGCTCAAATTTGACGAAAATCTAGGAGAAGATCCCTCCACTCACATAATGACATATCATTTGTGGTGCTCATCCAATTATTTGATGGATGATAGCATAAGGTTACATATTTTCTAGATATCCATGACTATAATTGTCACCAAATGGTATATTGAATCATAAGGCGCTTCCTTTAAAAGTTTCAATGACTTGGTGATGGAGTTTCTAGCGCATTACCAATTTCCCATATGGTATGATATTGGAACAGAGATCTTGACGTCTCTACAACATGATCCCTCCACTCACATTTCTAATCATATACATGAGTCGAGATGAAGATGTAGGATGATCAAGACCCAAATTATGGACAAATTCCTAATGGAGTGGTTCATAAAGTCCCTCTTACCACCCGTTGCCAAAGATGTAGATATGGCTTAGGTGTCTACCGAGGAGAAATCTATCATGTGTTTCCATCACTTGGATTTGATTTACTTTCAGTTGAGGACTCTTCATTATATTATCTTGTGTGCTCCTAGGCCATTGAAAGATCCTAAAAATCCAAACCTAGGACGCAATGTCAATAGTGTGGTGGGTTTTGTTTCCCATGCCTCTATGGGTCAATTAGATGACTAGATCGATCACATGTCTATCTCGTCACACCCATCAGCTTCTAGCTCTAATGCTCAAACTACAATTGTCCATACTCATACCCATGAGGTCAATTCGGTGCAATCAATGCAACCAAAGAATCCTCAACAACCTAGAGGAAATAAGAAGCGAAATAAAAAGAAAAATTCCAACACTAAGAAAGGAACCACTCCAACCAAAAAAACTCAAGGAGGGGGGGAATGAAAGAGAAAAAAAAGAGTCGATTCCCCTGTATGATTTTTGGGGAGGACCACCCTACTCATTAGTGACCAAGGAAGAATGTGATTCATCGATATTTGGCTCAACAAAGGGCCCCATGGCATCCTGTTTTCCTAACTCATATTGTTTCTTCTCAACATCAACACATGGTTGCAACAAACCCTTCCCCCCTATAAGGGGGCATGGAAGGTACCTATAAACATGAGGGGTTTTCCTCGAATTCCACAATTTTCATGTGTGACTATATGGTCAGCTTGTATACTCGAGCCAAGAACTATGGAAATTTCCAGCCTACTCCTGATGTTCATGAATCAACATCTTCTTCCTATCCCAGTGTCCCTCTTTAGATTGAGACTCCATCCTTTTACACACTAATTCTCCCCCCGAAGGGAATTCTTTGATGAATGACACACAATTCAAATACACGAGCCACCAACAAATACAATATTGTGGAATACTTAGCCTAGGCACCCTATGTCATGTTCACACTCAAAGTTCAGCAAAGATTCCCTATGCAGTAGAAAGCCTTGTTTTCTTCCATAGGAGGGGTTGTTCCCTTGGAGTTGAGTTTGATAACCTTTTATTTTGATTAGGTTAATCATAGGATTTCTCATCAAATATTTTTCTAGATCAAAGTGATAATGATGGGGGGGAAATCCTTCACACTATGATTGATGAAGGAGCCTAGACTTGTATCATGTCTATGTCTTATTGGAAGGCCCTTGGATATTCTAAGCTCGACCCTTCTACAACAATGTTGAAATCATTCAACAGACGTATGTTTTATCCCCATTGGATAATCACCACCTTACCCATTGAGTTAGGTGGTAAGACTATCTTTGTTGTTGTGGAGGTCATCGATGCACCTCTTGAGTAAAACATTTTACTCGGGCACACTTGGTTCAAGGATATGGTTTCATTTATCTTATCAGTATTTAGTCTTACACTTCCCTCATCAAGGGAAAATGGTGTTGATTGATCAAATTTTGTTTTGTACCCTAGACCTTGGATCCATTGTGGGGTCTAATGTACCCTTTGTTAGTGATACCCATCTTTCTTACATGAGTGTTGGTGTGGGGATGTTTAAATATTCTTCACTCATGGGAACATTCCCCCTTCCCCTACCACATCTTGCTATGAATATTTCTCCAGACAATATGATCTCTTCATTTACCATTGGATCCTTTGGGTTGCCTGGTCCTTGGGTGGTTCCTTGTCCCGAGGATGTTGAGTCTTATGGAGATTCTATGCCACTCTCAATGATTGAGATTTTTGATCCGGTAATCTCATCATCATCAAATGATATTTGTCAGCACCTCCATCCTCATATGGTGTGTGACCAACCTACTTCTCCTAAATGGGTTGTTGACTCTCTTTGTTCACACGATTTCCTAGATAATGAGATGCCTTTAGAAGAGGCCATCCAGGAAGTCATGGATTCCATAGAAAATCCAAAGAACATTGTGATGCATAGATCATCTTTTATTGATTTGAAACCTATGAGAGTTAACATGATGAGTTTCAATATGGGACTAGGGTCAGTTGTTGGGACATCCAGTAGATTTCTCATTATTAATCCTTTTCTTCCTTGGTTATCTTTTTCAGAACTTGCCACTGAGTTCTCTTCTCTCCCTTCCATTGAATATTTGAGTTTTGTGCCTCCTTCATGTCTTGATGGGGCCCATCAAGGATATGTCATAACTCATGAGACCACTCATGATGAATTTCTCCGTCCACAAAAATTCATTCATATGTGGCATGGCCCCAACATGGTGTTTGGCATGGCCCCAACATGGTGTGTGGCATGGCCCTAACATGGTGTGCCATACGATGTCGACATCAGCTCATGAGTTCATCAGTGATGATAAAGATCCTTGGCTTGAGACTAGAAATGGGCAGTAGTTTCCATAAATCCTCATATGTGTAGTTCCTTGTACATAGGTCTGTGGTGTGAGTTATTTTTTTGCTTTTCATCTATCATATCAAAAAAATCCAAAAATATTTTCTTTGTTGATATGTCACTGTGTGTTTTCACCCCGTAATATAGTTTACATGTGTTGACAATATTATGGGGACATTTTTATGAAGATGGTGAATTCCACCAAACTTGAGGTATGTGTTCTTAAAATGGCATATAGGGACAGGTTTTTTCATATATCCATTATTTTCATTATCGACCATCTATTTTTCTGTCATAATGAATTAGGTTCTAATCCCCTGAGGTTGTGACATTAGACACCAGTTTTTGCATGTCATAACTTGTTCGGTAGTTCCTACCCTCAATGGGCGCCCTAGTTAGAAACCGAATTGACATTTGGTGCCCATGTTTTGTTTACCCGTAGGCTCGAGAACCTTTTGCAGTCTCACCATGACTTGACATTGAGACTTCTTATCACTGGATTTGTACTTGTGCAAAGCCCGCCATAAGTAACCCAAATCTTGTGTAAGAATGGAAGATCCTACCACTATTAGCTTAGTAATAAATTCCCTCATTTTAGATATGGAAGAGGTCCACCACAAGGGAAGCTTCCCTGGTGACCTCAAGGGATCAAAGTAGAAATTATAGCATCCAAGTCTGCTGCCACCTCTCTTGATCATCAAAAGATAAGGTCTAGGTCAAGGTAGTAGAAGAAGTATGAAGTTGTTTGAGTACCTGCTGAGAACAATAACACTTTACAACATATATGTAATGACTTCCAAATTCAAACATGAAATCAATGCCTCTTTAATACACTAGAAAAAGTAATTTGCAATGACTGCTATAAATTTGCAATAGTAAGTAATGATGCAGCAACAGTAAAAGATTTATAATAGCAACAAGAAATAAATCTCATAAATGCAACAATTAACAGTGAAAACTTAGCATACATCCACTAGAATAATATCCAATTGTTTAAGGAAATTTCTGAACAAGTTAGGCCACCTTTACAAGAGTGTATGCAACAAATAAAAGTTTTGGCAGATGGTTGTAGAAAACTTTTGTAACAACAACAAGTTTATTAGTAAGTTTTCTTAAGTTAGGGTTAGTAAAGTTAGTAGATAGCTTAAGAGATTAAAAGAGAGATTTAGAGAACACTTTCACCACAAGAATGCTTAGAGATCAGTGCCTTAGGGCTATGGAGTCTTTATAACAACAATTGTAGCAATGATTGAAGGTTGAACTAGTAGAAACTAAGAGGTGAGGTTTAAAATCTAAGGTGCAAGCACGTTTGGGCCTTAGGGTTTAAACCTTGAACAAAAATATTTCTAGAGTGCAAGCACATTTGGGCTCTAGCAATTATTTCTCCCTTCTTAATGCTTCAACTAGGTCAAAGATCAAACATCTAGGGTTAAAATCCTAAAGTGCTAGCACTTTAGGGATTTTTGATACTAACCCTAGCAAGAATACTTCACAAATTTTGGAAAAAATAATCTTGTGAGAGGAGGAATAACTTATGCTCCTCTCTTAAGGTTTCACCAAGCAAGACGTCCAACATAAAATAGAAAAATTCACCATGAAACATAATAGCATAAAGTTAAATTGCAGAAAAGTACTTACTTTAGCCAAAAGTAATCCAAAATCAACAGAACATTCACAAGTGATCCTCTCCAAGCATGGCGCACTAGATAGAAGAAAACTAGTAGCCCTTTAAGGTGAAAATTTCAGAAGTGTAGCACTCACAAATGTGAGGATAATGTGATGATGAAATGAAATGTGAGAGTGGCCCTTTTATATGAGGCCACCCTAATACAATTTGTCCACACAATTTGTTGATGACATAAAATAAGTGGGGTCGACCCCTTAATTTTCCTCTACATAATGCCAAAAATGAAATATACATCAAATAAATGCCTAAAAGGGTGACATTAATCCCTAGAAGGGTGACACAATGCTCAAATGTGATGACGTCAAGGCTCAAGGAGTGAGATGTTAGGCCTCCAAAGTCTATGTGGAATGATCCAATGTGCAATAGTGTGAATCAATGTGTCTCCTCATCCCAAACCATGTCAAACCACCCCCATAACCATAAACTTCATCAAACCCTAGCCCCAAAAGGTGACATCAAGGTTACAGGATGACATCATAGGCCTCCAAATGCCACGTCCAAGTGTAAGAGGAGTGAAATCTCATCCCCAAGTGATGGCAATATGCCTCCAAAGGCAATGTCCTCCATTCTTTGTGCATAAGAGCTTATGGTGATTTTCCCATCCTGTGGGCTTCCAACCCATATGTGTGGCATAATGACCAAAACTACTCAAACCAAGCCTATATATCCATCATATAATTTTTTGAGAATGTGAGAGCCATTGTCTGAGTGTGGTGAGTCACTGGATGACCCACTACTCTCCATCACATGTGCCAAAGTCTTGCAATTAGGCACAATGTCCTAGGTACAAGCCCAAGATGTTCCTGAAGAACCATGTCAAGGGAATCCAAAACAAGCCAAAGAATAAGATATTTTTAGCCAAAGTTGTTATAACCCTAAATTGCACTATCCATGCTTACCTGGCATCAGGCCAACTCATTGCCCTTCATTGCCAAAGCCATGCTAAACAGACTCTTCAAAAA
Organism: Picea mariana; assembly: GCA_032191745.1. Lineage (NCBI taxonomy): Eukaryota > Viridiplantae > Streptophyta > Pinopsida > Pinales > Pinaceae > Picea > Picea mariana. The sequence goes on along the minus strand of JASDQU010100707.1, from coordinate 94,598 downwards.
CCTCCTAAATTAAGTAACCCGTGCCCTAACCTATCACTGGACGCGTTGGAACACTGGCAGGCCTTATACTGCATGCATTGGAACACTGGCTGGCTCACTACAGCCCGCGTTTACCTAACAAAGCAAAAAATCAGGAAAGTCGTCGACGGAACGAAAAGGTTTGGGTCAGTTAACTGGAACTCCCAGCCATGCATGGCCGAGAGTTCACCTAAAACCCTAGCTCCTTCTAGCCTATAAAAGAAGGGGTAGGGGTACTATTCAAAGGAGGAAAATCATAGCAAAGAAACTCTGCCCAATTGCCGAATTCGTTTTGTCCCA
>JASDQU010100707.1:34082-92357 GCA_032191745.1 Picea mariana | reverse complement strand
AGTAATGACATTTCAAATTCACTCTGCATGTCTTTTGCAAATTTCTGGCTTAACCTGTCATCATCACTACAAAAAATAATATCATCAACATAAACTTCAATTAATAAAATATTACCTTGACTTACCTTGATGTAGAGGTTGTTGTCTGCACTTCCTTTTCTGAACCCTGCCTGCTGCAGATACTTATCCAGTCTGGAGTACCATGCTCTAGGAGCTTGTTTTAGACCATACAAGGACTTCTTTAATTTACACACATAATCTGTGTTCTCTGACAACTAAAATCCTTCTGGTTGTTCAATGTAGACTTCTTCTTCAAGTTCCCCATTCAGAAAAGCTGATTTTACGTCCATCTAATATACTTTAACATTTTTGGAGCATGCATAAGCTAAAAGCAAACAGATGGCTTCCATTCTAGCAACTAGGGCATATGTCTCTTCAAAGTCGATTCCTTCAATCTGTGCATATCCTTTACATACCAATCTAGCTTTGTTCCTTGTAACCTGTCCATCTTCATTCAATTTATTCTTGAAGACTCATTTTGTGCCGATCACATTCTTATTCTTTGGTCTTGGAACCAATTCCCAAGTGTCATTTTTCTCTATTTGATCCAATTCTTCATCCATGGCCTTATTCCAAAATTCATCCTTGATGGCTTCTTCAAAACAATTTGGTTCAATTGTAGATAAGAGTGCTAGGTGTGTTTGTTCTAATGAACGGATTTTTCTTCTAGTCTCAACTCCTGCATCTTTGTTTCCAATAATCTAAACTGAAGGATGATTCTTCTGTACTCATTTGCTAGGTGTCTTTGGAGATACTTGCTGAACTTGCTCTTATACTTCTATCGGATTCTCTTCATCTTCATCTTCATCTTCCTCTTCTTCTTCTTTTTCATCTTTTTCTTCAAAAATTTGTTCCATTGATTTGTTTTCTTCTTTCTTTGATTCTGGTCTGCCTGTTTCATCAATTGTTACATTGATGCTTTCCACAACTTTGTTTAATCTTAGATTGTAACACTTGTATGCTTTCCTTGTACTTTAGTAACCAACAAGTATTCATTTGTCCACACGAGAGTCAAACTTTCTCATTCTCCCATCTTCTCTTTTGATGTAACATTTTCTTCCAAAAACTCTGAAGTGCTTCACATTTCCTGGTCTTCCTTTCCATAGCTCGTATGGAGTTTTATCAGTGTTGTTTCTGAGAATTACTCTGTTTTGAATGTGAATGGATGTATGCACTACCTGTGTCCAAAAAGTATCTATCAACTTTGAACCCATTATCATTGTTCAAGCCATTTCTTGTACTTTCCTATTTTTTCTTTCAACAACTCCATTCTGTTGAGGTATCCTAGCGACGGAGAATTGCCTTTTTATTCCATGATTGTTGTAGTAGTCCATAAATTCCTTTGAGGTGAATTCTCCTCCATTATCCAATATTAAGCATTTGATTCTTGAATCCATCTCACTTTCAACCATTTCCTTATAGATCTTGAAATTTTCAAAAGCTTTTGATTAGTTCTTGAGAAGGAAAACTGCAGTCATTCTTGTATAATCATCAACTAATAACATAAGGTATCTCTCACATTTTAAGCCTTTTGTTGTAGTTGGTCCAACTAGATCAGTATGCACAATTTCCAGTGGTTTTGTTGTTGAATATTCCTTTGATTTGAACCTGGTTTTTGTTTTCTTTCCTTGTTGGCAATGCTTGCATAAAGTGTTGGTTGGTTTCGTGATCTGGGGCATTTCTCTAACTGCTTCTCTTTTGTTGACTTTGACAAGGTTATCAAAATGCATGTGACCCATTCTTCTGTGCCATTGCCAACTTTCATCTTCCTTTCCTAGACAACACTTTTCATTTCCAATTTCGCTTAACACATATATGTTGCTTGAATTTCTTGCAGCTGTAGCGACCAATTTTCCTGAACCTTCTTTTCTTATCTCACACTTTTGTGAATCGAAAGTAACTTTATGACCTTGGTCACACATTTGACTCACACTTAAAAGATTATGTTTCATATCTTCTACTAGTAGAACATTTTCTTCCTTTTCATTCTTGTTCCCAATTCGGACTATGCCTATTCCAATGATTCTGGATGAATCATCATTTCCAAAGGAGACTGATCGATCTCTTTCCTCTCGTAATGTAAGAAACTTGTCTCTATCACCTGTCATGTGTTTTGAACATCCACTGTCAACATACCAACCACGTTTCTTCTGTTTATCTTGTAGAGTGACTGTGCATTCTTCATTGCTATACCGATCTTGCTTTCTTATCCATGTCATTTTCTGAGATTCTTGTTTGTGACTCTGTTGAGGTTCTTTAGGAGGGACTGTCATTCTACAATTTTTGGCCATGTGTCCAAAATTGTTACATTTGTAACATTCCACTTCAGTGCTCAAGGATTCAAACCTATTATAACTTCTTCTCTGTGTTTCACTAGGTCTTCTTGAATAACCCCTTTGTGTATGGCTCTCAAAGTAGTTATTGTTCCTGTTGTTAGCTCTGCAATTTACAACTTTATGTCCAATATTATTACAAGAATAACATAAACCAAAAATATATCGTTTGATACCTGGTAGTTGAAGATCTTATGAAAGGAGGTTCTCTTATGAATCCTTCTTCTTCTTGAGGCCTGTCTATCTGTTGTTGATTTTGAAATCTAAATCTTCTCGATGGAGGAGTGTGCCTGTAATCTTCCTTGTATATCCTTTTATCCCTTTTGATTGTTTCTGCATAACTTTTTGGATTTTTTTCTTTCTCTATTGTTTTGGAGCTTGGTCCCTTTTTTGTTTGATTGTATCCAAGTCCAAACTTGTCAAGATAATATTTTTGACTGCTAATAATGTCATCTAGAACTTTTGAGCTATTCTGCATATTTTTCTTCTGAATATCCTTTCTTAGTGTGACAGTCTCTGCTTCTAGGTTTCCAATGATCCCGTCCGTTCCTTCTAGATGTTCTTTGAGTGCTTCTTCAATTATTTTATCTTCTTCTATTTGAACCTTCAATTTTGTAATCATTTGTTCTAGTTCTTGAGTGTCTTTTTTCTTATCTAGTTCTTCTTGTAGTTTCTTGTTTTTCTTGTTTTCTCTTCTAATAAATTCTATGGCACTCATTAATTCTTCTCGGAAGTCAACCTCTGCCTCTTCAATTTCTTCTTCATATTCTTCTTCGGAGTCTTCTTTATCAGAGTCTTCTACTGTCGTGAATAGAACTCTCCCTGTTTCACTGTCACTGACTTCATCTTCATCTGATGATGAGATGTCTTCTTTGGTGCAAAATTTTTTCTTGAAAACTTTCTTTGTAGTTCTTTTACCTTTATATGTTTGTCTACCTTTTGAGTAACCTTCATCATTTCTCTTTTTCTTATGAGGACATTTGTTAGCAAAATGTCCAATACCATCACAATTAAAACAAATTAAAGGAAGTTTACCTCTGTACCTATCATTGGTTCCCTTGTTCAGTCTTTTGATAAAGTTGGCCACTTCTTCATCATCTTCCGAGACGTCGCTGCTGCTGCTATATTATTCTTGTTCCCTTTTCTTTTGCTTTGATCTTTTGGATGCTTTGAAGGCTACTTCTTTTACATCTAGATTTTCCTATTTAGTTCTCATCTCATATGCTGTGAAGATTCCATGCAGTTCGTCCATGCTTATTGATTTTAGATTTGATCTTTCTTCTAGTGCTGATATCTTAGGGTTGAATTTCATAGGAAGAGATCTTAGTACCTTTTGAACAATTACAGATTATTCAATTTCTTCTCTCAATCCTATGATTGCATTCATTGTTTCATCGACTCGTAAGAAGTAGGCTGTGATATCTTCATCTTCCTTCATTTTTAGTTGTTCGAACTAACCTCTGTAAGTTTGAAGCTTTGTTGTTATGACTTTTGAATCTCCTTCATAAATATTTTGAACCTTGTCCCAAATCTTTTTAGCAGATTTACAATGTGCAACTTTGGTGAATACTATATCACTAAGACCATTCAAAAGTTCATTTATGGCTTTGGAATTATTCTCACCGAGTTTCACTGCTTTGTCATTTGTTGGTGGAACTGTTGGTGCTGTGTATCCATATACAATTGATTGCCAAACTTGAAATCCCTATGCTTGTATATATGCCTTCATCCTTATGCTCCAAAAAGCATACTTTTGTCCATCAAACTGTGGTATTCCATTTTTATACGAGTTGATACTCTCCATGATCTACCTTTCAGTGGTTAAACTTATTTTTTAAGGAACCTTCTATGATACCAATTGTTGGATTACTGAGAAGGGGGGTGAATAAGTTATAACGTAATTATAATCATTTTTCTTCAAATGTTATATCAATGCAGAATTATTATCCAATAATGAGCAGTAATAAAACACACATACACAATACACCTGTGTTTTACGTGGAAACCCAAATCGGGAGAAAACCACAGAATGTTTTTTATTATATGTCTTGAAGAATTACATTCATTGGAAGCACCAACTTCCTTTGTTTTCCATCTGCCACTGGAAGGAGGCGCCAACCCCCTAGTTTCTCAGGCTACAACTTGAGGGAAGCTCCAACTCCCCAAATCTCTGGCTACAACTAGAAGGAGGCTACAACCCCCAACGTTCTCCAGCTACAACCGGAAGGTGGCTACAACCACCTGCCCTTGCCCCGTCCTGCCACCCTGAAGTAGAAGTAGAATGATGGAACCACTATCACACTATCACTGTGAGATATATCGTTGTAAACTTGTACCAATAAATCTGAACCATGCATCAACCATGCATCAAACTGTAATCAACTTGTACCATAAACAAGTGCATCAACCATGCACCAACCTATAATCAACCTGTACCATAAACAAGTGCATCAACCATGCACCTACCTATAATCAACCTATACCATAAACAAGTGCATCCAACCATGTACCAAGTATGTTCCAATCATGTGTCAACTACTCATCAAGTATTAATCATCAATATGTACCAACATCATCAACTATACACTTCATGTATGTGTCAACTCATCTACTACTTGTCTCAACCATGTACTCAACATGTGCCACAACCAAAAGCCCTCATCAATTTTATCATCCAAATATGCTTTGTAGATCTGTAATAGACCTAGTGTATATGATCACATTCCTTCAAACATTCCTTAACATTAAAAACAAGAGACTAGCATTTTCATCAAACTTTTCTTTAGTCTCACATGCCTAGTTTTGGATTAGTCAACAACCCTAACTTGAAGTAATAATAACTTTGAACCTGTAATATATAAAGATATATAACTGATACACAATTTTCCTCAGTGTGTTTTATGCAATTACTTCAAGTGGCACTACTTGCAACCTCTCAGAAAATGTGATATAGCAAAAATGGCATACCTTGCTGAATTTTGGGTTATTCCAGAGAGCGACCTTGTAAAGCGTGCCCCACACAAAATATTTGATGAAATGATATGAAAATATTACAAAGAATAATATGGACTATAAACTAACCAACACATTTGGTCTCACTGAATTTGGATCTGTTATGAATAATTTATGACGTTTTTACCCGAAACACCTGATTTTTACTAGTTTCAGGACTGACCACAAACCCTATTTTCCATAGAGTGTAAATCCCAAAATACAACAAACCACAAGAAACATTATTAGCCACAGATACTTGGATATGTTTTCTCACTTGTATAGCAATTTCAAGATCTGAATCATTATAGAAAAAAAGGTATAGCGGAAATGGTGAGATGACCTAAAAATAACATACCTTAGAAAGAACCATCAAAAGAAATTATCCTTCCTTGCATTTCAGCCTTATTTTCTTCACTTTCCTCATAATTTCAGCTTAGATATCATTTTTATACCTCAGACACATATAGATATTCAATATGCTCAAGTGTTATTCAAATGAGAGATCCTTGCCTCTTATTTATACTCTCCAAGTAGCTTCCTTAAAAACATCTTCTAGGTCACTTGGCGCCACTTTCCTTATTTTAGGGTTGGTTCCACTTCCAATTTATCCATTAAAATTGTTATTGAAATAATTTATTTTGTATTCACTTTGAATTATAATAAACTCATCACTTCACTTTATTATTTACCTTTTAAAATCTCTTAAACCACTTTGATTACTTTGACCTTTTGGGGCTTCTAGATGGCATATGAGGGTCCTCCAACTTCATAAAGCCATAACTCTCAAAACCGTGAGGAGTTATGTGACGTTCTACATACCACCAGAAATGGCACAACATGTAATATCCATATAGAATAGTATTATCTAAAAATATATCATAACTCATACCGTTACTCATCAAACAAACTTGGGTCCATTACCCAAACCTGTGGTCTCCAACTTCTCATGGCCATAACTCTCTAACTGTAAGGAATTATGTGACGTTCCACATACCACCGGAAATGACATGACAAGAAATATCCATCTAGGATGTTTTCCCTGACAAATTCACTTTTCTTCATCTCATTATTCCACAATTAAGCATGGGTTCTCTTACTCCACAAAGCGTCTTCCTGTGAGGGCTTTCACCATAAGGGGACCACTTTGGAGTTCATCCATATTTACTTCTTATCAACCATGAAAAAAAAATCATGAGTCATATTTACATCAAACACTATTGGGTCCATTACCCAAACCTTTGTGCTACGGGTCTTTCTTCAAGGGTTGACATCAATGACAACCAACCTTAATCAACAAAAATATGATTTACAAATGGAACGAGAGTAATGTAGAATATTTTTGGTTTAGGTAGATTGATTTCTTTGATAAAAAATTCATTACGTGTTTTCTATCTTTCTAGATGCATGAAAACAATGAATTGTTTTTGGTACAAATGACAATGGTACTATTTTAATGGTTCAAAATATTAGGATAAAACCCATGACCTTCTTGGAAGAGGAGAATAGAGATCTCGTTGAATGTCATGAATCTGGTTGGAATATTGATATTTTATCATGAGGTTATGAGGCTTTTCAATTTATAGGTTACAACCACAATAGAAGACTACATAATTGAATTCATGGGAAGTTGAACCAAGTTTTCTCAAAAGAGGAAGATAAATTCAAGAAGGAATCTTGTGGAAGGATAGCGAAAGAGATCATGCCCTAAGTGAAGATGTTCTCATTAGAGGAGGATTAGATGACCTTTAAATCACTATCCATGGTAGGGTATTCCATTGGACATGTGGTTGACTTGAGATGAAACTAGTGAAAAGGAGTAATTGAAGGAGGATGGTACCATTGAGGAAGCATATGCTCTAGGGAGTGAAAAAAATATTCTAAGAAAGATGATATAACCAAGAAGTAGTGGATGAATAAAATGTGGGAGGTCCATCAAATAGTGGAAGTAGTAAAATGAGAAATGGATAAAGAAGTAAGTATTAAAGAACATCTAAAGGAGTTGGAAGGGTTGTGGAAATGAGGGGGGAAACCTAGTTGGTGGTTGAAGGAACACGGATTGGTACTGGAGGAGAATATATAAAGTATATTGGTCATGAGGAGTGATTTGTAGGGAGTTGGGAGAACCAAAATATGGAGTGAACCAAGTGGGTGAGCATGTTTATTCAAATGAATCAAGGACAACATAGTGAGAAGTGCATCCAAGGGGAGAATTTTAATCCCTATATAAAGCCTAATGTTAAGCATAAAGTACCATGTAAATCCATATATATTGAGCTATTATATTCCCGTTTCTATATTAGTATTATTGGCTAGACCCTTTAATTATAACTGTACCCTTGTTCTCTTATATATATACCGAGGAGACCTAGTTTTAGGATCATCTCATCTTATACATTCGTTATATTACAAAAGGATGTTTCCCCCTTAAAGAGGATTCAAATTAATTATTATGTGTTTATCAATTCATGGAGTTACCTCTCTCTCTCTTTATGGTATTTTGGTTGTTTGGTGTATAACATCTGGTATGAGAGCACACAATCCTTTGATTTTTCTCCTTCAAATGAGTCATCCTGGTATTTTATCTATAAAATTTACGGTGAAGTTTAAGACTATTATATTTTTAGGTGTCTAAGAAGAAATATTTAAGTACATTTGTTACAAATTTTGGGTTTTTAGATTCTATAATTTTATAAATAGAGTTTGTGCAAATTAGGGTTTTTGACTACTCCTAAAACTGGTCTCAAATTGAACTATGATATCTAAATCTCAGAAAGTCCAAATTGGGTGCCACTAGTTCCTTTAGAAACAATATATAACATAGTATTTGAGGAAAACCTTTTAGAAGCATATATGAAATTTCAGACATGTTGAATTCCATACAATTTTTTTAATCTAGAAAGGGCTAAGAATCCAGAAGTTTTGGCAAAGTTATGATAAATTTCAGTTTGCATGTCAAATTTTGGTCAGACTTATGGAATTGCAGATAAAACATATTATCATACTACAGGTCAAAATTTTAGAAACAAAAGAGATGAAATTTCATAGAGACATCAGGACAAAGGTCTTATAGCAAGACAATCTCCCAATCAGGGTTTTAAAAGCGTAACTTACACCTAACATAACGTTTTATTAGAAGATCTATTTTTGTTGATTCAAAATTTGTGATAAAGCTCAAAATGAAAAGTGTTATTATTTTTATCCCACATGGATAAGGGTGTTCCAAAAATCACTTCACAAACTAAACCTCCATAAATCTCAATCATGATTCCTAAATAAATTGAAGAGATGCATAACCAACTAACCAAATTGGATAACCAATTTAGGGAAATGTGTAAAACTATACCTTTAAAAACTTTCTAGTGTGTGCTCTGTGTTTATCCCTAGCTTGAACTTAGAGTGTTAGTTGATCATTTCATGAGGTGGAATATCAACAACTTCGTTGTTCATGTAGTCTTCAGGGCCTATCGTCGGTAACTTTGGAGGCAACTCTGCCATTGGTGAGGCAAAGTCTAGATCAAGGGGTTTCCTTGGAAGTGATCGAGCCACAAGATATTAGCCTAAGTCTATTCCTAGAGAAGATACACTCGCATAAGAGGAGCCTACCATTTTTTACCTCGAAGTTGAAGGCTTCATCCTTTAAACCCTCTGATCACTGATCTTTTAGCACCAATCCTTGTTCAGGTATTCCCTCCTGAGGCGACTACTCTTTATCGTCGTATTGTTAGGAAATTGGTGATGGAAGAAAATAATGTCGCCCCTACCTGAAGTTCTCATACTTCCATCCTAACCACGGCTGGGGGGGTATCATTCCCCCTCCGAGAGCTTCACCTACAAGGATTACTTCTATCTAGACACCTACAACTTCTTGCAATGGCATAGTCTCTACAACGACTATGACGATTGTTCCTACTATACATAATGCCTTTTTCACATGAGATGTCGGGTTTTGATACAAGCTTGAATTTAGCTTACTCCACTCTATAGAATATTGGTCTAGGGGAAGGGAGTTCTAATTATCCCTTGAAAGGAACCTTCACAGGCACCTCTACTCCATTTAATGCAATCCCTTATGATGGAGGTCATATCCCTCCTTCATACCCCTCTCTTGGAGGTTCTTTCCATAAACCATCCATGCTTAATACTAGTTCCATCATGTTTAGTGGAGGAAGTCATGCGTATTAGTCCTATATAATTATGGTTGGGTCTATTCCTTTCTCTTTGTTTGGTGCTTTCAGAAGAAACTCTTTCTCTTCATCTGTATTTTCATCAGGGGAAATCCCTTCTTGAATAAACCCAACCCTATGCAAGGCTTTGTTCCTTCACATGGAGTGATGATGGGAGCCTTCTCCTCTTAAGTTCCTGGAAATCCACGGTATGGATTGTTTCCTTCGCAAGGGATGTCAATCGGGAGAAACCCCTCCCACACTCAGTGGAACCCCAGGAAAGGTTTAGTTCCTATGCCTGGAGGATTGGCTAGGGGAAACCCCCACCAAGATATTTCAAATACCATGCAAGGAGGAATACCTAAACAAGGTATTTCATTGAATTATGTGAATCCATCGATGATGCAAACTAGAATGAAAACTCCTTATACTGGCCAAGGGCACCTTGGTTTTTACCAAAACCCTGGTCAACAAACAAACTTTTCTTGAAAACTTGGTGCCAGTCAAAATCCAGGTTCCTCTTTTCCTTTAAATCTGTCACAACCTAGGTTACCTTTTCTAGCAACTCTTTATTTTCCATATTTGTCAAGATTGTTGAATGATCATATCTTTCATGATCCACGTTGGCCTCTTATGCAAACAAAGTTTCCCTCAGACATACCTAAATTTGAAGGAAATCCTGGTGAATATCGATGCGATCATGTTACAACGTTTCACTTATGGTGCTCCTCCAACTCGTTGAAGGATGAGTATTTACATTTGTGATTGTTTCAACACACTCTCATAGGGGGTTTTGAAAAATGGTATATTGATCTCGATAGCTAAAAGTATTCTTACTTTAACAACCAGTCAATGGTTTTCTTAAACCATTTTTATCCATCGGTGAGATACGATGTCGACACAGAGTTGTTGGACAAATTCGAGCAGAAGAAGGTCATCCATATCTCTGATCATATTCTATAATGGAATCGTCACAAGAGTTTTATTAAGGTAAAGGTCCCTCCTGCATTTCTACTCGAGTGGTTCCTCAACTATTTGGTACCTTGTGTTTCCAAATACGTTGCGACTTCTGAGGTTTCTCTGAGGAAAAAGCTATTATGAGAGCCCAACAACTGGAATTGATTTATTCTCAATATGGTATGTTGTACAAAATTATTCCAGATGCACCATGGTCAAATTTTCACAAAACCAAACAAAATTCTAGGCCTCATGATGATGGTATAGTAGGATCAACACAAATCAATCCCACAAATACATTTTCTAACCAATTGCAACAATTATCTCTCCAACTAACTATGGCCATCCAAACTTCTAGCTCAGCTGCCCTCATAACTAAAATGTTGGAAGTACACATTGTGCAGATGAATAATCCCAAAGGTAACCAACAACCTGAGGGAAAATAAATGCTAAGGGAAAGAAGGGTAAGGGGGATAAAAAGTATGCTAACAATGTTGGTGAGGAGAAAAAACAGAAGAGAAAAGTTAAGTTTTTGTGTAAGCTTTGTGTGGATGATCACTTGAATCATCAATGCCCTCGGCTTGAGGAAGTCCAAAATATTTTGGCACAATAATAACCTACTATGTTAACTAATCCTTTCCCTCAAGGAAAAAATATGGCACAAGATTCCTCATCCACAAACGTGACTCGGGACAATCAGGGAGACCCCACACTTAATGCTAATAATGGAGCTGCAAACGTATACATGTTGAGATCATATGCTCATCTTCAGACCAGGGCTCATGATTATGGAATGTTAGAATCCATTGAGAAGGGAAAAAAAGGATTCCAACTCATCAACTGCTCTTCATATTGAGAAGACTATGAGAGAAACTATGACTCACATCCCTAAAGGTGTGTTTAAGAAATATTTAATCTGAATGCAAGGAATGTTCAAAAATATTCTATCATGGAGGATATGGAACAACTTCCCTGTGCGATGTCTACCCTCAAATTCCTCTGGTGATCCCCTCACAGAGAAAATAATTATTGTCTACCTTGGCTGTTCTTGAGCCATCTAACTCATGAACTATCGTTTTTTACCCTTCTGGTCACAAACCTCATTTTCCTTACCTCATCTCCTTCCAAATAATAGTGTTTTATCTCATGAAATCATTGACACATAATATTTTTCACATGGTGGGAGATGAGGGTGAATCAACTTGTGTGATGTCATTAGCATGTTCGAAGGCTATTGGTGAACCCCAGTTTTATCTATCGCCAACATTGTTAACTATGTTTGATGGTCATTCTTTTAGACCACATGGAATAATCCCATCCTTCCCCATGCAATTGGAAGGAAAAACTATGTGTGTCGAGGTTGAAGTAGTCGACGTGCATCTCGACTACAACCTTTATTTAGGATGAAGTTGGACCTATGCAATGACAGCGGTTGTGTCCTTTGTTTTTCATGTACTCTATTTTCCTCATGAAGGCGGGATAGTAGTTTTTGATTAGTTATCCTTCTCCCATATTGACCCTTCATCAAGGGAATCCATGGTCCCGATGATAGACAACCCGTAAAAAAGTACCATCAACTTAGGTGTTGGACTGTTTCCATATTTGATGGGAACATTTTATTTTCTTCCACCTTCGAATGATGTCAAGTTTATTTGAGCTATCCTTGATCAGTCGAAGGCTGTGATATTTCAAGTAGCTTCTTTTCGAATGGATTATTTTAATAATCTGTGGACTTTACCTTCCTCGTTGGCTCCGATGGAATGGATAGGACATATTGAAAAGGAGATGCCCCTATCCACAACTGAGGTTGCATACAATATTGTTCAAAAAACCTAGGCCAACTCTGATCTGGCTCCCCCTCAAGAGCTAGATCTTGTTCTCGAGCTGATTTGGGCTCAAGACTCTCTTACTTCTCATGATCCTTTGGAAATGGTATTTCCCTTCGACGAGGCAATTTTAGAGGAAATGATTGGGATGGAAAGACGTTGGTATGATCTTCACCATAGATCTTATTTTTTACCCGATATTATAAGAGTGGAAGAAGGAGAGTTTACTAGGACCATGAATGGAGAGGTCACTTATCCTATTAACTCTTTGTCCATGTGCAAAATCTGTGTTGAGGGAAACATGGAGAGAATAGATGAGATGATTCCAATTGACATATCTAAAATCCATAGAATTGTTGAAAACGTATACATTATAATGGATTGTTCCCCCGAGGAGATTTAGGTGTACACTGAATTATTTAAAGAGTTTTGTGGCGTTTTTTCCTGGTCTTATGAGAAAAATGTAGGCATTGACCCTCATATAGTCGAACATGAGATTAGGAATTATCCCAATGAATTGGTTGACTTCGAAGGTCATGATTTTCTTGAACCCAAAAATGGGATCTAACTTAAGAAGTATTTTTCTTAGGTTGGTCACCGGAGTGTGACCTCTTCTAAATAGTGTATATTTTTATTTATACATTTTAGTATCTTTTTGTTTTATGGACATGTAGCTTATTTTGTTTCTGCATTGTGGCATACTTCAAGTGAATCTAAGGTTTATGTTGGGTTTGAGGAAGGTGCTATTCGACACACTCAGAGGCTTGCTTCCACAGCTTGGGTGATGTTCATGCCCACTGGTCAGTTGGTATCTTCTGGAGGTGTTTTTCTAGGAGAATCAACCAATATCTTTGTTGAGTACAATGTTATAATAGAATTACTACACAATGCATTGTCACATGGTATTTCTCACCTCTAGGTTCATCTAGATGTTGAAATGGAGTGTATCGCATCCATGATACCACCCTTCACTGACGATTCCTTAGGGTACATATCTTAGAATGTTATTTTGATTATATCACATATAGTCATGTTCCTAGGAGATCTAATCAATTAACTGATGCATTGGAAAATCATGTATTGGATTGGCATCTTCTGGTCAATTGGACCTACGCAATGACAACAATTGTATCTTATGTTTTTCATTTACTTTGTTTTCCTCCTCAAGGCAGGATAGTAACCATTGATCAATTATCCTTCTCCCGTCCTAACCCTTCATTGGGGGAATCCATAGTCCCGATGATATACAACCCACAACAAGGTACTGTCAACTTAGGTGCTGGACTATTTCCATATTTGATGGGAACTTTTTATTTTCCATCAAATTCGAATGATGTCAAGTTTATTTCATCTATCCCTGATAAGTCGAAGGTTGTGATATTTCAAGTAGCCTCTTTTCAAATGAATTATTTTAATGATCCATGGATGTTACCTTCCCCTTCAAATTTGATCTGAGGGGTAGGGCATCCTGGCATGGAGATGTCGCTATTCGTAGTTGAGGTTGCATACAATATTTCTCAACAAACCTCGACCAACTTTGACCCGACTCCCCTCTAGAGCTAGAGCCTATTTGGGCTCAAGACTCCCTTACTTCTCACAATACTTTGGACTTGGTATTTCCCTCTAATGAGAAAATTTTAGAGGAAATGACTAGGATGGATAGACATTGAGATGATATTCACCATAGATATTACTTTTTACCCAAGGCTAGGGGAGTGGATGCAAGAGATTTTACCACGACCATGAATGGAGATGTCATTTGTCCTATTAACCCTTTATCCATGCACATAATCTATGTTGAGGGAAACATGGTGAGCATAGATGAGATGATTCTAGTTGACATCTATAAAACCCCTGTCATCGTTGAAAACATATTCATCAGAGTGGATTGTTCCCCTAAAGAAATTGAGGTGTACACTGAATTATTTAAAGAGTTTTGTGATGTTCTTTTGTGGTCTTATGAGAAAATTCTTGATATTGACCCTCGTATATTCAAACACGAGACTAATACTTATCCCAATGAATTGGTTGACCTTGAAGGTCATGATTTTCCTGAGACAAAAAATGGGATCTACCTTAAGAATTATTATGCTTATGTTGGTCACCGGAGTGTGACTTCTTCTAAATAGTGTATATTTTTATTTATACATTTTAGTATCTTTTTGTTTTATGGATGTGTAGTTTATTGTGTTTCCGCATTGTGGTAGACATAAAGTGAATATGATGTTTATGTTGGGTTCATGGACGGTGCTAGAAGACACACTCAGAGGCTTTCTTCTGCATCTTGGGTGATCTTCATGCCCACTGGTCAGTTGGTATCTTCTGGAGGTGTTTATCTAAGAGAAGCAACCAATAACGTTGTCGAGTACAGTGTTGTAATATAATTACTATGTGATGCGTTGTCACATGGTATTTATCACCTCTGGGATCATACATATTCTCAACTGGTAGTGTCACAGTTAAATGGAGTGTACCACATCCATGATCCCACCCTTCACCGATAATTCCTTAGGGTACATATCTTAGAACGTTATTTTGATTATATCACATATATTCATGTTTCTTGGAGATCTAATCAATTAACTGATGCATTGAAAAATCATGTATTGGATTGGCATCTTGCACACAAATAAATATAAAATCACACACATACACTCACATGTAAATATATTTGTACAAAATATATTTACTCCATAAGGAAAAAATATGTATATATATGTATATATATGTATATATATGTATATATATGTATGTATATATATATATATATATATATAATATTTCCAAAATAATGTCACAGTACAAAATGTAGGCCATAATACATCAAAAGTGCCCAATATATATTGTCAGGGTTTTTCCCTTAATACATATGGGATATACAAAAATGGGTGCCCTTGACAAGCATAATGTCCAACAATACTCTAAGATCTAAGCCTATTGGCCCTAGTATAATAGACTACGGTGTTGGATAGATGTCAAAATAACTGGAACCATGCCTTGGGTATTCCCATTACGTGAGTCTTCATGGATGGTGGTAGATACTCGATCTCTGCCATGGGAACACTATGGGTGAGGGTTGTCATGTTCCTCTCTACCCAACTCAAGAATATCTCATCCTCTGTTGATGATGGCCCTATGTCTGCTATGACTCCTCTCGGTTGGAACTCCTCTCACAGAGGGTGCCAAGTCCAAGGGAAGTTTGTTGGATGCACTAGTTCCTCATATGTACATAACAGGTCTTAAGTTAGTAGTGTTATGTTACCAAAAACATATTTTCTTTCCTTTTATAAACTTGAAAAATTAAAAAGTTAAAAATTAAAAAATCTGAGTAAGTACCTATATCACCACGTGTTGCACCAGGAGGAAAAGGCATGTTTGGGTCCCTCAATAAACTAATACCCTTATATGGGTAGTCCTCGATGGTGGGAATATGGAGTCTCCACTACTTGAAGAACTTGTTGTCACAAGCCTCACGTAGTCCTCCTCCTCCCCGATGCAACATCAAACTATCCCATCTACATAGTCCTAGAAAGGAAGCTATGTTTCCCTGCACACCATCCCTCAGGCTCATCCATGGAACTCTTTCAAAGAAGAATGTGCATAGCACTATCCCAAATCTAAATTTCTCCCGTGTCTCAACTTGCACTCTGTTAGTTGAATTTTCATATAATTGAGCATAGTGGTGCTCCAATCAAATATAACTGACTGCAAAGACTGCATTGTGAAATTCATCTAGGCTCGATAAACCTGGTGTAGAGCAGCAAATCCTGTCATCCACCCAATCGTGTATAGTACTACTCTCAAGCTCATATTTTAGATCTTTTGTATCGACACTTGAGACCCCAACTTCTATGTTTCGACCTCTCAATACATATTAATGTAGTGGGATATGTTATATGGCCCGGGAGGAAATGTATCCAAGTTTACCGATTCACCCCTCCTAGAGAGACCGATCAAGAAGTAAAGGAATTTAGTGGTTGGTGCTAGTGATTGGCCTTCTATCATAAAAGCCTATGCATTTGGATTCAAATAATATACTAGATGGTTTAGAAGTCATGGTTGATCTATCATAAGGGGACAACCAAATAATTTCCATAATCCTCATTATTTCAATATTTCCATCGCCCTCGGGTTGTCCTCAACCATTTGGTCAACCTCTTCGTGTTCTCTTTCCCTCCAACACACATACATCCTGATTCATGCCAACGTTTTCGGAGTTAATGCTTCTCTTTTTCAAATTTTTTAGGCATTTACACTCCCTTTTTTTAGATTAGTCATGTATTTATGCGTTCATATAATGTATCATTCAGTGTACATATGCACATTGACTGTGAAAAGCATGCGTACACACACAATAGAGCTAATATTTGGAGCGCATAGCCCCCAAATCGATCTAAGACTTGAAATGGATGAATAAAACTGCAAGTAAAATGAAATATTACTTACTTGGCCCAAGAACGATTTTATTTCGTCCATATATGCTCTCTGAATGTCGATTTGAAGGAAGAGGGTTTTGTCTATTTTTGGTAATTTTCAAAGTGCAATGGTAAAAATGCCCCTTTTTACTTCTATTTGTAGATGTTTTGACCCCGTTTTGAACCTGAAATCTTCTCTTTTTTCCACTCGGTGGATGTTATGGTTCTTCTTGGTGATCTTTTTGTCCTTTAAACTTCTTGTTCCTTTGGATTTGGCATTCTTTGATGAATGGGTACTAATTTTACTATCTTATGACGAAGTTGTGATTTCTCTATTTGCATGTAGGATAGGTTTTCACCACCTTGCATTTTGCATTCTATTGATGATTTCCACTTTTCCATAGGATCAACCCCACTGAAGTGTGACACATAACCTTCTATGCTACTTTATAAGTGTCATAATTATGTGGTATATTGTTTCCCTCCATGGATTCCCTAGGTAGATCCTTGTATTGCATTATGGCATCCATGTTGCATGTCTTCTGTAGGTTTGGGAGTCCTTTTAGTCCCACCATGAATTTTTGTTGTACACCTCATGTCTCTTCTATAAATATTGTTTATGGATTCAACCCTTGGGACTCCCCTAGAGCATGTTTTTTTTCCTTTCAAGCTCATTTAAAATATGAAAGTGACATCTAACTAGAAATTATTTATCCTTTTTGACCTCATTTAGATTACTTAAGAAAATGAGCCCCCCCGGAGTCTTCTTTAAGCCCTTTTTAGACTCTATAAAATTGAAAGTATTGTCGAGTGATCTTGTTTCCCTTCATGGTTGTCAAAGTGAAATTTGAAGGCACATTTGTCCAACGATAGTTTACCCCTTTTTTGGTCTAGATGTATAATTTTACGAAAAAGGTCTGCCCTAGGAGCTACAGGTTGCTAGGAGAGTATTCCCAAGTGTAAGTTTAACCCTTTTTCAGACTCGAGGGACCAAATTTGTGAAAAAGGAATATTCTCCTTTGTTCGGGTTTATCACCTTTTTGGGCCTTGGATATTATTTATGAAAAAAGGAAACCCCTTCGAGTCTTATTTAATCTCTTTTCAAACTCCCTAAACAAGAAAATATAGTCGAGTGACTTTGTTTCTTTCACACTCGTTAATTGGTCCATAAGGAATATCTATTTGGCATAAGTTTAACCCTTTTTTCGAGAAGTATATTACCCAGGAAAAAGGCACACCTCAGGAGACATGTCTCACTGGGAGAGTTCTCCTAAGTAATGTTTTATACTTTTTCGAGCTTAGGGAAGTACCTTACAAAAAAGGATGGGTGAGTCCATAGTTAATATCTTTCCAGACTCCTTAAAATTAAAAAGATAGTTGAGTGAGCTTGTCTCTGTTACACTTGTTAAAATGGTTTTGAAGAGACATTCTTTCGGTATAAGTTCAACCCTTTTCTAGACCGACTGGACTATGTACGAAAAATGAATACTCTTTCCCCAGTGACGAGAATAGTTCTCCTTGGTATGATTTTATTCTTTTTCGAGCCCTGGAGACTAAACTTATGAAAAATATCCCTCTAGAGTCTTCTTTTAGTGTTTTTAAGACTCTCTTAAAGTGAAACACCACCTAGCTTACCTTCTGTGGGCTCTTAAAAGTTTACATGGAAGGAGTCTCATTGTGTCAATCTGTAGTCACATCGCATGTCTCATCCTTGCATCTTTGGCCTAATTTTGGCTTCATTTTTCTATTACTTAACCTTTAGAGCATTCCTTAGGTGCAAGCCTTGTATCATTTTTTCCCTTGCGATTTGACACCTTGACCCATGGAGGAATTTTCTCCAATGTCCTTAACCTGCACATGTGTTATCGGGCTAATTGTTAAGTGCAGACACAAATCAATCCCCCTAGCTTCACTATGAAACTAGAACAAGACAAGACAATACACTACTCTTTCCTTAATTTCAATTATCAAATGAGAAATGGATCTAGAACATACCTTTTAAATATCGAAGATCTGACTTTGTCAAGATGCAATCCAAGCTCCGTCATAAGCCTTATGGAGAAATATTTGCAAAGGAACACAAGACAACCAAGACAGGAATAAGAGAGCCTACTTGATATGAAACTATGTATGTGATCAAGGAATCATACAATATCAACAAATCAGATTCATATAGGAAATAAAAGTGCATCTGTAATCAATAATAGAAAGAGAGATTACAACCAAAGCCTTGATGTCATAAGGAAACTTCCAAAAGTTCCTTTCTTCGCACACATTTCTTGTTCCACGGATTCTGTGAATATAGATTTGAAAATCACTCGCAATCTATCTTCTCAAAGAAAAGCTCAAATCCACTCTAACCAAGCTAACAATATCAAGCCAAATTTCCAATCTAACTTTCTCCATGAGAGATCCTCTCCTTTTATAAGATAAAGAGGATAAGGTGAGGAGGTTAGGATGATCCCACTAAATCCAAAAAGCGAGTAAGATCCAAAGTGATCGAAGGCCACCTCGCCATAGAAGATTATCCTTCTAGAAGCATCGAGAAGATGCTTGTTTTTCCCACGTACAAAAATAGTCGCACCCATAGAGATGAGTAGAGTGCGACAACGTCGCAGGCCAGGTATAGTGCAGCTTACGATGATCCGAGATCGTTGCACCCCTAACATAAGGAAGGGTGCGACGATCCTCCTTACTAGGGTTTTTACAAAGGAAAATATGATTTCATCTCTCAGGTAAAGTTCTTCTCCGTTCTTTCCTGGGGAATTCAGGCCATTGATCCTTCTGAAGACAACATATAGTTTTACATCATTAACGATCATAAGGGTGATGAAAATAATGTGTAACAACATGTCTCCTTGCACTGAGAATCAATATGTTCCATGCGCTTGGAACCAGTTTTCTTGCTCATGACACTCATTACTCCTTTGTAATGTACAATTCTTTTATTATTTTTCAATCTCATTAAATATGTGAAAAAGAGACAAAAAAATCAAATAGTTCGAAAAGAGGGGACAGTGAAACATTCTCTTTTATTGGAAGCAATGTAGTCACCCTTGAACAGAGAACATCCTTCCATTTGTTCTGCAAGCATTGGGATCTAGTATGGCCTTAAGAAGTTGTTCTTGTTACATAGAGTTGTGTCCTCCCACGTTTGGTTACTCTTTCAAACATGTGGAGAGTTTATGATGCCTCTTGTGCCACAGAATTATCCTAATAACATGTTTCCTAAGTCTTTTCATCTATCAAGCTATTTTCCAAGGGAAAGTCTTGCAACCTGATTCGGCCATTGTCGGGTAGCAAGGGAGTGTAGTTTACTTCCACCTTATAGAGACCTATTTCCTTGAAAAGTTGCAATGTGGAATTGGAAATGGAAAGTTTTTCTGCTAAGTAATTATCTTCCCTAGTTATGGCTTCAATAGAAAATTTATCAAACTTCTTCATGGAATCCCACACGACATCCCTCTACTACTTCAACCTTGGGCTCTTATCAATTCATTTATTGTTAACTTGTGAAACAATTAAGTCAAAGTCCCATATTACGTGTAAGGTCTTGATGTTCATGTCAATATCAAGGTTAAGGCCTAGGATAAGGGATTTGTACTCGATGATGTTAGTTGTGTAGTTGAACTCAAACTTGTAAGAGAAAAGGGTGGTCTCATTTTTTGGTGATCTTAAGAAAATCCCTACACCTAAACCTATGCTTAAGTGTGAACCATAAAAATCTAAGCCCTAAGATCCCTCCTTCTTTTCCTCATCAAGAAAAAGGGAGTTTGCAAAAAGGAAGGTGTTGTCAATTCCTTCTTCTAGAACCCGATGGTTCATATTGAAATGATCTACAACACCTTCATTTTCAGTCTTCTTCAGGGAAGAGACATTCTCCTCACCTTTGATGATATCAAATTTTCTTTGTTTATAAGGCTCTGTCAACAATATTGGAATGCGTTGCAAGAACTCTTCTTTAGGCTATTTTGTTACTTGTCTCTTTTCGAAATCCAAGCTCTTATTCGGTGGGAAAGGATTATTTCTTAGTGTTAGTTCATTTTCTTCCTCTAATATATTGATCATGAGACGAGTTTCCCTTTAAGTTTCCTTCTCTTGTTCCTCTTGCAGGTAAGTTATAATATTGAGGGGAAATTCTGGTGAGACAAATTCATCATTTTGATTAATCTTGAGGGTCTCTTTAAGACATTCTTCCTCTTATATAAGAGAGGAGGTTATGTTTTCTTCTATTTCACATGCTCTCTCTATATCTTCAAACAAAGTTGTAGGGTGTCTCGCAATCAAAACCCCATATGGGTTTTTCATGGTTGATATGTAATACTTGAGGATAATAGCCTTGGAAGGTTTTAAATCTTGAGGGAAACTCCTTATGAGGGTGTTGAACTTATCATTGAAATACCTTATACTTTCCCCTGACTTTCTCTTTTAATTGTAGAGTTGGCTATAAAGTGATTCGTTATCTTTCTTATTTTCAAATATTTTGGTAAAAATATCTTGGAAGAGGTCCCAATTCATGATTGTTCTTGGGGAATACCCATGAGTGTAAGTAAAGGGATTCATCAAGATATGCTTTGGTCATAGGGTTCTAGAGTGGGAAGGAAAAAATCTAAGTGATATTCAGGTGTAGTGATATCTTCTCCTCGAAATTTGGGGAGCCATTCCTTGAAGTGATTTGGGAGTTTATGAGGATATTTAGGGATCTTTGTTATGTCCAAAGGTTTGTGTGCCTCATTGGCTCGTAGGCTCCATGTAGAATTTGGTGAGGTGGGTATGGGTGAGAGTTCAGGTGTGGAGGCAATAGGTGATAAGGGAGGGAGGAGTTGGGATACCAAGCTTCCAATCCTTCAACAAGCTTGGTATCCCAACTCTCACAAGTAAAACACAATCAACAAAATTTTGGCACCATAACAGTACTAAGAGAACTGATATCCAGTTCCCCTCTTCTCCATTTATTTTATAGAAAAATCCACAATGACACTTGTCCTCATGCAAAAATAATTAACTTTTTAATTAATTTAATTAATATTATTCACCCACACACTTCACACTCTCCCCAAGTTGCACAAGTCATTACCCTTTTCATTTTTAATTAAAAATTCATTTTCCCTCACATTCCCCAATGTGTTCCTATTTTCTATCTTAGATGTCTCTTAGTTCCCCAAATTCCCATTTAATGAGTGTCCCCTAACTAGATCTTAGTTTGAGTTGGATTAGGGACCTTCTTTTAGTTAGGATTTGAGGGAGTTTGACTAAAGATACCATTCTATGTCTACACCTATTCTCTCATGTTTTAATTTCTTTCTATTTTAAAAATCCCTTTTATTATTTTCATGCACACATGTGCATTTTACCCCACCTTTAAATTTTTAATTATCCTTTTCCTAGAGTTTTATTTATTCTCAATTCTCTTTAATTTATTAAATATTTTTATTTAGTCCCTTAATTAAACTTATACTTAGACTTAGTCTTAGGATTAGACTCTTGTTAGGCTTCTAAGTTTATAATTTACTAACTAATTAATATTTTATTCTAAAAAGGTCTAAACATTTCATTATATGTTCTAGACCATCTAGATTTTAATTGA
The DNA here is from genome assembly GCA_032191745.1 of Picea mariana. Taxonomy (NCBI): domain Eukaryota; kingdom Viridiplantae; phylum Streptophyta; class Pinopsida; order Pinales; family Pinaceae; genus Picea; species Picea mariana. The sequence continues at coordinate 70,022 of JASDQU010100707.1, read as the reverse complement.
CTAATAATTTAATTATAGGATGTGCCCTTCAAGACGCACATCTGTGCTCCAAGAGTGCCACTCGCCTTTGACTAGTTTTGAAAGTTTGTCAAACCCTTGAAGTAAACACTCCATTCGGTTCACCTTGTGAGGGACTAAGGGATTCTAAGGAATAAGGTTTTCACCTTACTGCGCGTACCTTATAAATATTCGTGAGCGGCTGTATCTGTTTTCCCTCATGGAATAGTCAAACTATCAAACTAGGTAATTTTTAACCTACATTTCAGATCACAACGAGAGTGTTCGTAGGCTTTGACAGGGACGCTGCCACACCTCTCTCTCAAATGTATGGTTTATGTGCCTGAACCCTTTACTCCTTATGTGAGTATTATTAGCAAGCATTGTCAAGCTTGCATCTACTGACAAATAACAGGGTCAATGATACATATACATAAATCATATTGAAATCAATCATATATCACATGTGTGTAAAATGAAATACTCAAACAAATAAAAAATCCACTTCCTGACTTAATATGGAGTCCAAGGAAGTCCATTTATGCCATCAACATCCATAACATGTCATGTGTCCTACACAGTCAAGAGAACTCATCAATAATATCTTTCAACACACATAGATCTGAAAGTAACAATATATCAAAATATATCATCATCATCATATATGACTCATAATCAAAATGAAATCATAATGTGCCATAACCATATCACTTGGACACAAGTTTCCTCAAAGAATAAGTTAATATAAGTGTGAAAAATAGAATGGGATGTTACAGAGTTTTCATGAACACTATTAATGTTAATACGACTACAACATCTTCTAGTTCCTCTGTTCTACTCCAAAATCCCACTCCCAAATGCTCTACTGAACTATGGAACAATAACAATATGATAAGAATGGAATCCATTAATTTCCTAGTTGCATAGTATTTAAAATGTATTGGTAGCCATCTAGCACTACGGTTAGGGTTTTTGCATGCGTCATGCTCAATTAGGGTTATGGTTTTCAACCCTCTAGAATTGAAAGTTTAAACATGACTACCTTGACATGTGTAATTAATGTGAGGTCACATAACATTCACTTACTATAATGATTTTCAATAATATAGGTAAACTTGTGGAAGACATAACTTCTACATATGAAGTCCAATTTAGGTGATCTATGTCTTTTATCGCACAAGTTGTAGGTTGGGAAAATCCCCACTCAACCACCAAATGGAAACAACTAGGAGAGCACCTACCCACTATCACCTTAGGTAGGTGTTCCTGTCACTTTAGAAGTGAGGTAGTCACCTCAAGGGGGGAATTTTGGTTACCTTAGGGGGGGTTGATATGGAAACTTATATGTATGGATGGATGCCCCTAAAGGTCAGTTTTAAATACTAGAAGGAACTTGGAAAAGAGTCTTGGGAAAGGTTTAGGGTTGCCAAATCTTTGAGTGACCTATCGAGAGTAAGATACCTACTCGAGACACAATGAAAAGCAAGTATGCTTGTAATAAGTTAGGTGGAAAATAAATTTAATCCTGATGTCCCTAATTGCAGAAATAATCAATGATACATATCAACATATAAAATATAACAAGATCTGCAAAATAAGTGCTAAAATTCCAATTTAATAAGCAAGAGACAAGCTACTAAAGACTAGTTCAACTCAACAATGTTATAGTAAGACGTTAGCACAAAAGAAAGGTTGTTACAAAAAACTAACTATAGCGATATTTATCAGCCTTATGGCTGTAGAAAACCAAGCCTTGTATCAGAAAAATAAACCAATGAAAATTACCTTTAACTAGCTCAAAAAGTGCGTTATTGTTAGTAGTTTGTTAGGGGGAAGTTATAGCCAATTTATAGGGTTAGTTTAGGAGTTAGTTAGGGTCAAAGGGTTATATTTATGCATACCTAACGGTTGTAGGTTAGTTTTGTAACATAAACAAGTTTTATTGGATTAAAGAGGATTCCTTAATGGGGCAAGATAGCCTAGGGATCAAGGAACAATTCCCAAGTGAAAGAACTTCAAAACATTAACTTTTCATGTTTAGCAATACAACTTTTTATTTCTCCAATGTAATGAATATTGTATTTAATTATGGGTAACGGGGTCAAAATAAAAGAGCTAGAGATAATATCTCCTTGGGGGTATAAATTCTCTTATTCCCCAAGGAAAGTAACCTAGTTAGGGTCTAAAACTAAGGGGTATATGTACTTATACTTCCTTAGAAAACCCTTGCAAAAAAATAATTCTATGCTTGAAAATTATGGTGGAGAAAAAGTAGGGGTGTATGCACTCACAATTCCTACTCAGCCTTAGAAAAATCAACCTTGAGCTTGAATTACAAATGATAGAAATGAGTACGAATTCTTACCAATCCAATAACATTAAGATAAACCATAGAATTCTGAGATAAGCCACCACAATAGCTAGAAAATGACCTCCAAGAGCTAGTGCACCATCATCATCAAGTCAGTAACCAAAATAATACCATTTCATAGCACAAGATAACAAAAATACTCAAGGGTAGAGAAACTTTCAGTCCTTAGATCTTCACAATGGGAGAGTTATGATTCAAAATGATATTTCCTAATCTCTAATTATACAATTTTTCTTTCACATAGTTTGTCCACATTAGCAAGGGTAAAACATAATATAAGGGGTCCACAACCCTTATCATACCCCTTGCAACAAAATAATATTAAACAATTTACTTTTAAGTTCAATTTTACACAAAAGAAACACTAGAACAAGGTGATGTCACCCCTTTAGGGGACATTTTGGCACTTTGAAGAATTCACTAGGTAGGTAAATGCTTGGATAGGCATCCAAAGACTACTTGTCACTCATCCAAGTCCTCTCTTGATATCCTTCAAGATTCCTTTCCTAAAAATGTGCCTCATTTAATCAAACCACACCATCACCACCAAACCCTAGTCCTCTAGGTGACGTCAAGCCTCCATAAGATGATATTTTTCCTCTCCTAGAAAAAATGTTTGGCATGTTTGGGATAGGCCATGTAATCCATGTTGTCCTATATGAATCCAAAGGTACATCTCTGTCATCCGGCATGTAGGCCCTTGGCATCCAACTTGTGGGATTTGAGCCCATTAGAAGCCCAAGATATTCTTACTCCTCCAAAGCTACCCACCAACAAGGTCCTGCAAGACAAAAAGGTATTCCCTGCAACTATCTTAAGTCAAATATATCATGACAAGTGTAAACCATGTCTAATAATAAAGGAACATAAATATGTGCATAAAAACTACCTCATCAAATTAAACAAATGTTCAAAACCCTATATAATTGACCAAGTTTAAGTATGGGAGGGGTGTCATAGGAATCCTATTGGGTAAACCAAAGCACTCAAGTAGGGGATTCTCCTAAGGATGGCCTTTCAAGGTTATGTAAATTATCATGAGTTGGAAAGGGTTTAGACTTCATAGGTCGTTGAGTTTCATGACATGTAAGGGGTCATGTTGTCTCATTCATGGGTTCCTCTGTAGAGAATATGTGGCACATTCATTTGCAGTGAACTTTTTACAAGCCTATCTTCTTACAATCGCTTGTTTCTTTCATGTTCTAAGGAATGAGTTGAAGGCCACTATCCTGGCGTGGTGTGCAGATAATGACAATGTAATTCACAAGTACATTATGTAAATGAGGATGTTGGATCGTGATGACACCCCCTTTCTCTCAGTTGTGTGACTGAGTTCCATTACCCTGGCTTTGTGACCAGATGATGGTAATTTCATTCTGCATAGATACCCATGATCATGATAGGACGACTCATGATGAGACCTCCTATCCTCTAGCTAGCCCCTTAAGCATTCATTATTATTATTCTTGTAGGGGGGCCTTTTCTTACAAATAAGAATTTCATTTCTTGCTCAGGGGATCCCTGGGAAAAGCATATGGAAGGTATATATATATAATTTTATATTTTTACCCAATATAAATCCATCTGGGCCTTCAACCCCTTATTTCCATGGAATGAGGTATATTCCCTTCTTGGGTCAATAAAGTCAAAGGACTTAGAAGAGTGAAATATGATGGGAATGTGATGAGTGGGAAGTGGTAAGTATGGTTGGGAATGGTACAATGACCACTCAAGGGACTCCCAGTCACAAACCTTTGACAAAGGTTGTCCACCCACTAAGAAATCAATGAATCTCACCAAGGTGAAACAAGGTCAAAGGAATAATGTCCAAGCACGTGCTCTATAATCAAAAGTAGCTCAAATACATCATGCTCAAATGCCTTAAATATTAGGGTGATTTCCTTCCATAATACCTGACTTGTACCACATGGAGCAAGACCCTTCTGCCTTCCATAAGCTAGCTAGTGTGGTGGATGTGCTGACAATGGGTAAAATGTGGTGACGAAGTGGGCTCTTGTATGTGTAAGTGGATACTTCTGGTCATGTAGTCTCTTGGCACTCCATATTTACAACCAGAGGGCCTCGAGACATGATCTCCTTGGTTATCCCACAAAATGGGGATAACATATAGCTCCTACTTGGGGACATGTGCTCTTAGTAGAGTGCATGAGAACCACAAAATCTCCTGGTATAAATGTTCCTTCCAAAATTTAGAAAAAAACATCAAATAATCTAGGGTGGTGCTATCACCCTTTCTCCATAAACATAAAAATCCAAAAATAAAAACTAATATAGAAAATAAAATTTTAGAATTTTTTCAAAAACTTCTAAACTAAATATGAAATCAACATGAAAGTAGAGAAAAATGAAAATTAAATGCATCTAAACTAATATGAGAAATCAATATGAAAATGCAAGGAAATAAATATGAACTACCTACTTACCTAGGGCATGGTCCCTGAAGAAGTCACTTGTCTCCTTAGTATTAATGTTTGAGGAGAGATCCATTTACTAGTAATGGCATCCTCCTCCCTTTTGTTGTGGATAAGTAAAAATAATCTAGACCATATGTTTCCTCTATCTTGTATGAACCTAACCAAATACTATCAAAATTTTGATGCATCCCAGGTTTTTCTCTCGTCTTGTCCCACATTAAGACCTAGTCCCCATGCTTGAAATCTCTTTTCCTCACCTTTCGATCAAAGGTTCCTTTCACCTTTTCTTGATTCTTTTCCATTTGATCAAATTCCATTCTTGGAGTTTTTACCAATTCCATGAGTTAATCAATTCTCCCTTTCAATGCTTGTTTGTCTGTAACAAATTGTTGGGCGATATGTAATGCTAGAATTTGTATATTTATAGGCAAGTTCGCTTCTAACCCATACACCAACCCAAAATAGGTTTTCTTGATGGAAGTTTTGGTAGTCGTGTGATATTCCCATGAGGAATACTTAATGCTTTTTTCCCAACTCTTCTTGTTTTCCTCAATGATCTTCTTCACAATAGTCACAAAGTTCTTTCTTTTTTATTTTTCTAATCCATTTCCTTAAGGGTAATAATTGTACAAGTGAGATAAAACAATCCCATACTTAAAGAAAAACTCATTGAGAACCATCTATATAAAACCTTTGGCATTATAGATGGCTATCTTAGTGGGAACATCAAATCTAGTAATAATATTTTCCTTGAGGAACTTCATCAGAACCTCTTTGGTTTATTTCTTTCTTGGGACAACTTCCACCCATCTGGTGAAGTAATTAGTGGTGGTCAAAATCCATCAATACCCATTAGTAGATTTTTCCTTGAACTCACCAATGAAATCCAATCCCCATTGTTGAAAGGGTGCTTCTACGATGACTATATTAAGGGGAAGAGTAGGAAGGTGTTGTTTCCTGGTAAAATATTGGCACGATTAACAAGATCTAACATATCTATTGGTTGTGGAGTCTGATTATATTCCTGATTCAGAGGTATTTTGCTTTAGTCGTGTTTATACCCCATGAATACTTTACACCCCAGAGGAATGTACACTCCTCCACGCGGGGGAGTGTAGAGGGGGGTTACCCCCTCTACAGGGTCCGAGGGTGAATACCCCAAAGGAAAAATTGCCTTGTAAATGTATATTGTAATTTCATTGTAAATATGGACCATTCATTTATAAGGTCACAGATCTAACGATAGAATCTATGTTATGTTTTTTTTCCCCATAAGGCAACCCTCTTTTATGAGGGAAATGTATTGCGGCTATGTATCATTGTAAATATTGTATTTTGAGATAGGAGACTATGATAGAAAGAAGAGGAAGCTACAATGGGTGTGTTGTAAGTTGTATCCCTTCATTTGCTAGATAATAAAAAAGGAAGGACCTGAAAATTTCTCTGGTGGACATATCCCACACTCAGTGAACCACGTATATCTATGTATCTATTTTATTGTGTATCTTCTCTGTTTTATCTCCGCATTTGTTTAATTATATTTCTCCGCGATCCTATTTTTCTAGCAATATCGATGGGTATCAGAGAAAATAGTAGGTCATTAGCATCCTGCCCTTAATATGTTATGGGCAGTGGTGTGTGCTGCAAAATGGCCACCACAATGCCTTGAATGAAGGTCGACCATTAACTTGTTAGCTTATTCTTTACTCACACATATGAGGATTACCCCATCAGGGTTCCTCCACCTGTGACCATTTTCTGTTAGGAAATACTTCATCGATTTAAGTCTTAGGGCTCTCCTTTTTTTTTCTAATAAATTATCAGGACAAGTGAGTTTCTTCATGTAATAAATAACATCTGAGTACCACTCATTTTTCTTGATCTTACTTGTGATAAAGTTGATTTGTTCATTTTATCCTACCTCGATGGCCTCTTGATTGGTTTCAGTCATCATTTTGGCTAGTCTGCTAGGTATCTAGAGAGGTAGTGGGGGGGCAGAGGGCCCATAATGATAATAGTGGAGGCCATTCAATGTAAGGTGGACTAGGTCCACTATATTATTAAATAAGGCCGACTATGGTAGCTAGATATAATAAATGTAAGATGACTTATTAGATTTATTATATCTAACTATTCATTTATTATATCTAACTACCATAGTGGGATTTATTTAATAATATAGTGGACCTAGTCCATCTTACATTGAATGACCTCCACTATTATCATTATGGGCCCTCTGGGCATCCCCACTACCTCTCTAGCTACCTAACACAGTCCTTTCCATTTAATTATCTTGGTTGGTTTGATCTCCAAATCCTATTGTTGTATTTGTGAAACCTAGTTTCCTCTTGATCCAACGAAATCATGTTGTGATAAAAAATCCTTCACAACAAGGTAGGGGGAAAAGGCTTTTATCTTTTTGTACCCTGCATAAGTTTGAGAATGTTTGAGAGATTTCACCAAAGCATAAGCTTTTTTTTATATAATGGTGTAATTCAGTTCTAAGTCTTTTAGATTTTTACTCATGAAGGCGATCGGTTGCTCATCCCCTTGATCATTATTTTGTAATAGAACTCCTGCAATAATGTCCTTTGAGGCGAAATAAAATATGATGAAGCCTTTGGTGAAATTCAAACTGACCAAGACTGGTGCAAGAATTATTTATTACTTTATACGCTGGAAGTATAGCTTACCCTCATCTTCCCATTTGAAACAAACATCCTTCTTTAACAATTTTTTAAGGGTCTTAACAATCTCAACAAAGTTTGGAATGAATCTCCTCACAAAATTAATCTTCCCAAAGAAAGATTGTAGGGATTTCTTGTCTTTAGGGAGAGACATTTTCTTGATGGCTTCAACCCTGTAAGCTTCTATTGTGATCCCATCTTTAGAAATGATACGACCCAACGACTTACATTCTTAGGGTCGAGATAAAAGGTTTCTTCTTACACATTTCATTTTGACCAAAAAGGTTTTCTAAATGGATGATTCCCTTGGGTAGAGGTCCATCGACTATATCAATTATCTCGATATTTTCCTCTTCCTCTAATAGATTTATCTGAGATTCATAGAATTCACCTTCATTTTGGAGAAAAATCAAGGTTTTTCCTTTGCTATCAAAGATTTTCCAATGTTCTAGGTTGTCGGGTAGTGAGGGCCTATAGTTTAATTCTACCTAATAGAGACCTATTTCCTTGAAAACCTGCAAGGTTGAAGTGGAAATGGAAAGATTGTATGCTAAGTAATTCTCTTCCCTAGGTATGGATTCAATAGAAAAGTTATCAAAATTCTTCATGGCATTCCACATGACGTCCCTGTACTACTTCAACCTTGGGCTCTTAGCAATGCATTTCTTGTTAACTTGTGAAATGATTAAGTCAGATTCCCCTCTTACATGTAAGGTCTTTATGTTCATGTCAATATAAAGGTTAAGGCATGGGATAAGGGCTTTGTACTCGACGATGTTTTTTGTGTATTTTAACTCAAGCATGTAAGAGAAAAGGGTGGTATCGTTTTCTAGTGATCTTAAGACAATGCCTACACTTGAGCCCGTGCTTAAGTGAAAACCATCAAAATCTAAGCCCTAAAATCCCTCCTTCTTTTCCTCATCAAGAAAAACGGAGTTTGCAAAAATGAAGGTGTTGTCAATTCCTTCTTCTAGAACCTAGTGGTTCATATTGACATGATCCATGACACCTTCATTTTTGGTCTTGTTTGGGGAAGAGAATTTCTCCTCAACTTTGGTGATATCAAATTTTCTTTCTTTGTGAGGCTCTCACAAGAATTGTTGAATGTGTTGCAAGAAATCTTCTTTAGCCTATTTTGTTTCTTTTCTCTTTTCTCTTTTCGAAATCTAGGATTGTATTCGATGGGCAAGGTGTATTTATTAGTGTTACTTCCTTTTCATCCTCTAATGGATCGATCATGAGGTGATTTTCCCTTTCAACTACCTTCTCTTGTTCCTCTTGTAGGCAATTTCTAACATCGAGGGGAAAGTCTGGTGAGACAAATTCATCAATCTGATTAATCTGGAGGGTCTCTTTAATAAATTATTCCTCTTGTATAAGAGAGGAGTTTATGTTTTCTTCTATTTCACATTCTCTTTCTAGAGCTTAAAAAAACATTGTAGGGCATCTCCCAATAAAAACCCCATATGGTTCCTTCATGGTTGATATGTAAGAATTAAGGATAGTAGCATTGGAAGGTTTTAAATCTCGAGGGAAACTCCTTATGGGGGTGTTGAACCTATCATTGAAATCCCTTGTACTTTCCTGTGAATTTCTCTTGTAATTGTAGAGTTGGCTATAAAGGGATTGGTAATCTTTCTTCTTTTCAAATATTTTGGTAAAAATCTCTTGGAAGAGGTCCCAATTCTTGATTTTTCCTGGGGGAATACTATCAAACCACTCCTTGTCCCTTCCGACAAAAGTGTAAGAAAATATATTCATTAGGATATCCTTTGGTCATAAGGTTCTAGAGCACGGAGGAAATAATTTAAGTGATCTTCAGGTGTAGTGATATCTTCCCCTAAAAAGTTGGAGAGCCATTCTTTGAAGTGCTTTGGGAGTTTATGAGGAGATCTAGGGATCTTTGTTATGTCAAAAGGTTTGTGTCCCTCATTGTCCCACAGGCTCCATGTAATATTTGGTAAGGTGGGTATGGGTGCAAGTAGAGATGTCAAGGCAATAGGTGAGGAAGGAGGGACAATCATGAGAAGTGGGGGTCCATGAAGGAATAATCTCCTTGGGTGAATGAATACAATGTATGGGATTCATATTATGCTTTTTTTGTCCCATGGTGGAGTTGTGAGACAAGCTTCAAGACAATCTTATCAAAAGGGAGAGAAGGGAACGTCCCTTGGGTGGATTCGCCAAGAAAGCTAGGTGGAGGGATTTTGGGATAGCTTGCCAAAGTGTCTTTAGGGTTTGGGAGAGGATTCAAGATCCTCCTCATAAATGGTGCAAAAATGTTATTTCACAAGTTGTGGGTTGGGAAAATCCCCACCCAAACACCAAATGGAAATAACTAAGAGAGAAACTACCCACTATCACCTTAGGAAGGTGTTCCCGTCACTTTAGAGGTGAGTTAGTCACTTCAAGGGGGGGGATCTCGGTGATCCTAGGGGGGATTGAGATGGAAAATGAGATGCATGGATGGATTCCCCTAAGTTCTAAATGGTAGAAGGAACTTGAAAAAGAGTGTTGGGAAAGGTTTAGGGTTTCCAATGCTTTGAGTGACCTACCGAGAGTAAGATACCTTCCCGAGATACAATGAAAACCAAGTATGCTTTTAATACTTTAGGTGGAAAAACAATTTAATATTTATATTCTTAATTGTATAAATAATCAACAAAATAAGTGCTAAAAGTCCAATTGAATAAGAAAGAGACAAGCTAGTAAAGACTAGTTCAACTCAAATGTTATAGTAAGAATTTAGCACAAAAGAAAGGTTGTCAAAAAAAGCTAACAATAGTGATATTTATCATCCTTATCGTTGTATTAAACAAAGCCTTGTAACAGAAAAATCATCCAATGAAAATTACCTTTAACTAGCTCAAAAAGTGTGCTAGGGTTAGTAGTTTGTTAGGGGGAACTTATAGCCAATTTCTAGGGTTAGTTTAAGAGTTAGCTAGGGTCATAGGGTTATATTTTTGTAGCCCTAATTGTTGTAGGATAGTTTTGTAACAACAACAGATTTTATTGGGTGAAATAGGACACCTCAATGAGGCAAGATATTTCAGGGCTCAAGGGACAATGTCTAAGTGAAAGAACCTCAAAGCATTAGCTTTTCACGTTTACCAATGCAACTTTTTATTTCTCCAATGAAACGATTGTTGCCTTTAACTATGGGTTAATGGGGTCAAAATAAAAGAGATAGATATATTGTCTCCTTGGGGGTATAAATGCTCTTATTCCCCAAGGAAAGTAACCTAGCTAGGGTTTAAAACTAAGCAGTGTATGTACTTATACTTCCTTAGCAAACCATTCCAAAACAATAATTATATGCTTGAAAATTATGGGTGTATGGGTATATGCATTTATACTTCCTAATTATCCTTAGCAAAATCAACCTTGAGCTTGAATTAAAAATGATAGAAAAAATTAAAAAGTATTACCAATCCAATTGCAACAAGATAAACCATAGCAAGTCAAGATAAACCACCACAATAACTACAAAATGACCTCCAAGAGATATAGCATCACCATCATCAATTCCATAACCAATGAAACACCATTTCATAGCACAATATAGAAAAAAACCTCAAGGGTAGCGAAAATTATAGTCCTTATCTCTTCACAATGGGAGAGTTATGATTCAAAATGAGATTTCATGATCTCTGTATATACAATTTTTCTTTCACATAGTTTTTCCACATTATCAAGGGTAAAACATAATATAAGGGGTCCACAACCCTTATCTTACCCCTTGAAACAAAACAAATATTAAACAATTTACTTTTAGGTTCACTTTTACACAAAATACACCTAGAACATGGTGACGTCACCCCTTTAGGGGACGTTTTGGCACTTTGAAGAATTCGTTGGATAGGTTGATGCATGGATAGGCCTCCAAAGGCCACTTGTCACTCATCCAAGTCCTCTCTTGATGATATTCAAGCTTCCTTTCCTCAAAATGTGCCACATGTCATCAAACAACACTATCACCACCAAACCCTAGCCCTCTAGTTCACGTCAAGCCTCCAAAAGATGGCATTTTAGCTCTCTTAGGAGAAACGTTTAGCATCTGGGGGGTATATGATGTCATCCATGATGTCCTCTAGGCCTCCAAAGGTGTGTCTCTCTCATCCGACATGCGATCACTTGGCATCCAACCTGTGGGATTGAAGCCCTATGGAAGGCCAAGCTAGAATCTCTCCTTAAAAATTGTCCACCAAGAAGGTTTTGCAAGAAAAAAAGGTACACCCTCCAAACATCTCAAGTCAAACCTATCATGACAAGTGTAAACCACATCTAATAATTAAGGAAACTAAACATGTGCATCAAAACTACCTCATCAAATTAAACAAATGCTCAAAACCCTATAAAATTGACCAAGTTTAAGTATGGGAGGGGTGTCATTGGAGTCTTATTGGGTAAACCAAAGCACTCAAGAAGGGGATGCTCCCAAGGATGGCCTCTCAAGGTTATCTAAAGGATGATGAGGTGGATGGGGTTTAAACTTTATGGGTGATTGAGTTTCATGACATACAAGGGCTCGTATTATCTCATTCATGGGTGCCTTTGTAGAGGGTGTGTGGCACCTTCATTTGTAATGAAATTTTTCCAATCCCATTTGCCTTTGATTCTTCGTTTCTTTGATGTTCTAAGGAATGAGTTGAAGGCCACTATCCTAGTGTGGTGTCTAGATAATGACAGTGTCATTCAAAAGTACCTTATGAAAATGATAATTATGGCTCATGATAAGATCCCCTTTCTCTTAGTTGTGTGACTAAGAGCCATTACCCTGGCTTGGTGACCAAATGATGGTAATTTCATTCCACATAGATACCCATGATCATGATAGGTCGGCTCATGATGATACCTCCTATTCTCCAACTAACCCCTTAAGCATTCATTATTATTTATTCTTGTAGGTCGCCCTTTCCTTACAGAGAATCATTTCATTTCTTTCTCAGGGGATCCCTGGGAGAAGCATATGGAAGGTCTATATATAGGATTTTATCTTTTTACCAAACAACAATCCCTCTGGGCCTTCAACCCCTTCTTCCCATGGAATGAGGTACATGCCCTTCTTGGGTCACTAAAGTCAAAGGACCTAGAAGAGGGAAATATGATGGGAATGTTATGAGCAGAAAGTGGTAAGTATGGTCGGGAATTGTACGATAACCCCTCAAGGGACTCCCAGTCACAAAACTTCCCAAAGGTTGGCCAGCTACTAGGAAATCAATGACACTCACCAAGGTGAAATAGATTCAAAGGAATAATGTCCAAGCAGATGCCCTATAATCAAAATTAGCTCAAATACAACATGTTCAAATGCCTTAAATATTAGGGTGATTACCTTCCACAATACTTGACTTGTACCGCATGAAGCAAGACCCTTTACCCTGAGTTCCATTACCCTGGCTTTGTGACCAGATGATGGTAATTTCAGTCTACGTAGATACCCATGATCATGATAGGCCAACTCATGATGAGACCTCCTATCCTCTAGCTAGCCCCTTAAGCATTCATTATTATTTATTCTTGTAGGGGGGCCTTTTCTTACAAATAAGAATTTCATTTCTTGCTCAGGGGATCCCTGGGAAAAGCATATGGAAGGTATATATATATAAGATTTTATATTTTTACCCAATATAAATCCATCTGGGCCTTCAACCCCTTATTTCCATGGAATGAGGTATATGCCCTTCTTGGGTCACTAAAGTCAAAGGACTTAGAAGAGGGAAATATGATGGGAATGTGATGAGTGGGAAGTGCTAAGTATGGTTGGGAATGGTACAATGACCACTCAAGGGACTCCCAGTCACAAACCTTTGACAAAGGTTGTCCACCCACTAGGAAATCAATGAATCTCACCAAGGTGAAAAAAGGTCAAAGGAATAATGTCCAAGCACGTGCTCTATGATCAAAAGTAGCTCAAATACATCATGCTAAAATGCCTTAAATATTAGGGTGATTTCCTTCCACAATACCTGACTTGTACCACATGGAGCAAGACCCTTCTGCCTTCCATAAGCTAGCTAGTGTGGTGGATGTGCTGACAATGGATAAAAAATGGTGACGGAGTGGGCTCCCGTATGTGTAAGTGGGAACTTTTGGTTGTGTAGTTTCTTGGTACTCCATATCTACAAACTGAGGACCTCAAGACATGATCTCCTTAGTTATCCCACAAAATGGGGATAACATGTGTCATTAGAAAACACTCAAAAATGTAGAATAACATTGAGATTATGTGAAATTCATTCCCAATTTTTTGACCCCAAAAGCAACCTTTTGAGGCCTCAAACAAGCTCCAAACATTGTAGACCCCAAATTACCAAAGTGAGACCTTCTCCTAAAATAGGCCCTATATACCAACAACTCCAATTTTTCACCCATAAAGTACCAAAATAGATGAAAAATTATATAAAGATTCATTTCAAATCAATTACTCTCTCTATTTTCAACTAGGTTTTTAGATATGTTCCAAATATTCATCACCGATAACACTACACATACCTATAGATATTTTTATGAAAATCCTAGAAATATATATATAATTTTAAGGAAAAATTATTATTTGTTATTTTTTATAAGGTTTTATTTGTACATATATAATAATTCTAAAATACATAAGTTTGTATAGATTTCCAAAATTAAACATACATTTAACATAATGTGCTTTCAAACATTTTGAGTAGACACTCTATCCAACATTTTGAAAACATTAAACATTTCAAAATTTTTTACCTAGTTTATTTTTAAAAAGTTCAAACACAATACATAGGTATTTTATTTCAAACATAACTTCAAGACAAGTGTGTAGGTCTCGTTCTAATAAAGTGTGTAGATCTCCATCGCCATATGTAATGATTAAAAGAGGTGGACCAATTAAGTGATGGAAAACTCTAAGACGACATGTATGTAACCGTTGGAAAACTCTAAAAAGACATGTATGTAACCGATCCGATTTATTTGAGAAGCCTATAAGTTTATACTTATGTTGATTACAAATTGCATCATAGAAGTAAATATAAGAAGGTGAAAAGATTACAAGATAAAATGCTGCCAAAGAGTTAGAATCATCAAACTATAAAATAAACCATTCGATTTTAGATAACATAATTCTTGCATATGAACTTGTATTAATGTAATCAAAGTATTTTTAAAACTATTGGTATTATTGTCTTACCTCTATTTTTTATTATTTTTTGTTGAATGGTAAATTTTTAAAAACAATTCAATTCTATAGAACATAATTTTTGCATATCAACTTGTATTAATGTCATCAAAGAATGGTACATTCTTTCATCTAAATTTAAAAACAATTTAATTATATAAAACATAATTTTTGTATATCAACTTGTATTAACTTAATCAAAGTATTTTTAAACTATTAATGTTTTATCCATATTCTTTATTATTTTTGTTGAGTGGTAAATTTTTAATAATTTATGTCTCACAACTTTTTAATATTTAACTTTTTATTATGATATATATTTAGTATTAATTTCATTGATAGAGATATAATTAATTTTAATTTTAAAGATAGATTATATTATAATAATAATAATTTATTTTTAATGTTTTGGTTAAGATCTCAAATTGATATTGACTAGTAAACTCTAAAAAAATATGTATATCTTATCTCTTGTTAAATTTGAAATTAAAACACATGTTCTTAACTATTAAAACCAAACATCTTTCAATTTTCCTCTAAGAAAAGAAAAATGATAAAATCATTCATATAACTCTAGTAATAATAAATTACAAACCCATATATTATGGAGAAGACTTCATCGTATAAATCATAGCCTCTAAAGTATGATTCCTATATTCAAAGGTTACAAAGACTGTATGACAAAGGCTTCATATTGAGTGCGAACTCTCGGGAACACTGCATAGCGTATAAGTTTCGCACGGTACTCTCGTTCAGTCCATTCTGGTTGTACTGCCCTGTTTTATACATTATACAATCAATTATTTCTGAACTTTCGTCCGGTGACATATGATACATATTTTACAACACCTACGGACGACCTTCAGCGAATCTTTCCTTACACATATGTCGTTGATAAGGACTTCAATTCTTCTTTACAATGTTTGCGCATATAAAGATTTCAATTCTTCTTTACAGTGTTTGCGCATATAAAGATTTCAATTCTTCTTTAAATAACCTTTCATAGCTGAATATTAAACGAACAATATAATAAGAAGAGGACATATTATGTCGAATATACCATCTTTGGCTTTCCCATGGCTTCTCATAGAATTTCATTGAGTCTTTTGATTATGTTATAATCAGTTTATATCTATTTTAACTTAGAATTTATTATGTTTTTAGAGGTCAAATCTTTCAAGATGTAAATTTATTTTTAGATCGACAATGAAGTGTATATTTATTGGATCATTCTAAATGTTAAAAAATATAACTTTGAATCATAGATATATATGAATAAATCTTGATAAATTTTAGTAAAATTAAATATACAAATTGACAATTATAATAGATAAAGAAATCTTTCCAAACTTAAATAATATTAAATATATAAAACTTGACAATTATAAAAGATATATAAATCTTTTCAAATTTAAATAAATTTAATATATAAAACTTGACAATTATAACATAAATAAAATTTCCAAATCTAAATAATATTAAATATATAAAACTTAACAATTATAACATGGTAACTTATATAATATGCAATTAGGTTTTAGTAATATTAAATATACATTTAATATTGGGTTCAGCTGGGCCTGAACTCTCGGGCCATGTGCTCAGAAATCCATCAAACATCCCCATAAAGTCGATGGCGATATGGTGTATTGCGTGGAGTTTCATAGCAGGTCAGATGAGCGCCGGATATTGGAACCTATAATTTTGCTGTTATAAGACTGCAGGGATGTAGTGATAATAATGGCGATAAGACGGTACGACGGAGAGTACGGACCACAGACAGACAAGATTGAGTGACTTCATAAAATTCGATTTTCGTATGGTTAATATTTTTTTTAATTTTTAGTGGGAAATTTTGGAAGATATAAGTTTCTCGTGTGAAAATAATGATGATAAAACGGGAGGATGGAGAGTCCGGACCACAGAGAAAAAATGGACTGACTTGAGATAAGTTCACTTTTGTTTGAAGTTAATGTTTTTTAACCTTAAGTCGTGTATTGATTGTTTATATTTCGAGAAATTTCAGCTATATGGATAAAAAATTTACAGTGAAAGTTTATATTAAATATAAAATTGTAGAAAGCCATGTGAAAATATAGTGGGAAATAGTAATATTTCTTCTGATGTAATCGGATTTCGTAGTTATCGAGATCCATAACATAACCTTATTGCTCCAGCCACAGGGAAGAGATATCGGCTTCGCTGACTGGTAAGCAAGTAATATCTAGCTTTAAATGTTATTCGACTGTTTGCATTGCTCTCTGTATTACCGAGAATTTTGAGTCATCTTAGCTACGAGTTTATGTTTCTGACAGTCTTGTACTAAATATACACGTAATTGATTTATTAAGCACCAATAGGATTTTAAACATTCATGTACAAACCTCTGTGAACTTTGACATAAATGTATGTTAGTTTAATTCCTCTTGCTTCTGGTTCTCAAGGTGATCAATTGCAGCTATAGATATATTATTGGAATCTCTGATTGTGCTCATCCTTTTGAAAATTTTAAGCGAGACATGGCCTCTTAGATCTGCCACTAAAGGTCGATCTTATTGTTTACATCTTAATTGCATGTCTCTTTACCCCTGATATGCATTAGCTTGGAAGTAGGGAAACCTATGGTCATTGCTGAAAACCTGATTCCACTGCAAATATAAACTGCAGCATAAGTTAATTGTGAAGAAATAATTGAAAAGCAAGATAATAGAAAGCATTCATAGGACACGGATTTACATGGTCAAACCTGGACAATATGGAAAGAAAACATTCAAGGGTCAAAGTATGGCTATTCTTATTTCTTTAGCTGGCTTACAAACCTTTTCAAATTTCTACCAGTGTTACATGAACTACCACATGTTCATCAATTGTCATTGTTACATGAACTATCATTTGTTCATGAACTGCCACTTTACATGAACCATAAAATTTTTTGGATTATTGTCACAATTCCAACAATATCCACTTTGACAACAGTTTTGGGGAAATCCATTCATCACCAAGCCAAGAGAAGTCAAACACTGCAGCAAGGTTTTGTGTCTGCACAATTTTCTTGATTATGAACTTTCTTAAAAGCTACTCCACCTATAACCTATCTTACATAATGATACTTAATAGAAATATGCTTGGTTTTACTATCATAAGATGAATTGATAGCCAATTAGATAGAGCTTTGACTATCACAAAGCACATTCACGTTGTTTTGCACCCAATAAACCAGTTAACCAAGTTTCCTCCTTGCACATGTGCATGTGAGACAACAATATATTTTGCTTAAGTAGTAGATAACGTGATTGTGTTTTGAAGCTTTGGCATCTAACCAATAGGTTTCTTGCAAGAGTAAATACATAACCTGAAGTAGATTGTCTTTTCTCCAAATCACCTAGAAAATTTGAATCAACATAACCCAAGATTGAATCACTCCAACCATTATAGGTGATATAACAATAATTTGTGCCTCTAAGATACTAAGGAACCCATTTCATTTCTACCCAATTCTCTCTACCTAGATTTTCCATGTCCTAGATTTTCTATACTTATATTTCTCTTTTTCATTTTTTTCTTTATTACCAAGACATAAACTTGAAGAAAGATTAAAATAAAAAACCAAGAGGATATTTACTTATACCACTTTATCTGTAATGAATATCATAAGTATGTTGTCTGCATACCTATATTCTGTTGTGAAAACCAAATCTCACCATCTTTCCTGTATTTCTATGTTGAAATTTGTTTGTTGCACATAGAAAGTCCTAGCCATTTAAGCTTTTAACCTACTTATCTCAACTATATAAGCTTTTAACCTACTTATTTCCTCGTATAAAAAGTCCTAGCCATTTAAGCTTTTAACCTACTTATCTCAACTATTATTTTTCTTGCTACAAGCATATTGTCAACATATAATACCAAGATAATGACTATAATTTTTTATAAACTTTTGAAATAAACACAATGGTCATACTCACTTCTTGTAATATTTTGTGTCACCATGAAGGAATCAAACTTCTTGCACTATACTATTATGCGGGAGCTTGTTTCAGACCATACAATGAATTTTGCAAAAAAAGCTTCTTTTGCGATCCTAAACAAAACATTTTGGATGTTCGACATATATTTCATCAGCCAAATCTTCATGTAAAAATGTTGTTTTAGCATCTAGCTACTCTAACTCAAGATCAAGTAAAGAAACTGGTGCTAATACTAGAATAATAGAAACATGCTTAACAACTAGTGAAAATTTTACATGGAAATCAATAGCTTCCAATTGAGAATACCATTTTTCCACCATTCTTTCTTTGTACCTTTTAATTTTATCATCAACACCATTTTTCATTTTGTAGACCCATTTGTGACCAACAGGTTTCCTCCATTTGGGAGTTTGAGCATGAACCATGTTTTATTCTTTTCATTGATATTTTCCATTTAGCATTTTCCATCACTTTCTGATAAAAACAAGGTTCCCCATCATTATAATTCAAAACAATAGATGAGATATAATCTTCGTACTTTTTAGAAGGATTTATGGCCTCTGTAGATCTCCTCAAAGTTACATGTGACATTTCCACATTTTCCTTTATATTTTTTGCATCTTCATCTAATTCTTGAGAAACTTCTTTATGCTCCCTATTTTCTATAGATGGCTAGGTTTCCGATTGAATTTGTTGATTTTTTGGTATCTATTCCTATTTCATTTCAACTTCTATTATATTTGCTTTTATGTGAGTAGATTCATCAAATACTACATCTTTGCTCATGATGATTTTGTGGGTAGTAGGATCCCACAATCTGCATCTCTTAACTCCATCACCATAACAAAAAAATATATACTTATTTGATTTGGGGTCCAACTTAGAACATTTATCTTTAGAAATGAGATGATAAGCATCACAACATAAAATTTTCAAATTTGAGTAGTCACAAGAATCACCTATCCATATCTCTTCTGAAATGTTATAGTCTATTGCAACTTATGGTGATGGATTTCCTAGATAGAAAGTTGTAGTGACTAATTTTACCCACAACTCTTGTTGCAACTTGGAATTACTAATGATGCTCCTTCCTCTATCTCGAAGAGTCTAGTTCATGCGTTTATCCACACCATTTCACTCGGGAGTGTAAATTGTGGTCTTATGTCTTTCGATCCTAGGTTCCTTGCAATAATTTTCAAAATCCAAAGATGTGACCTCTCCTCCATTATCTGTTTTTAAAACATTTTATTGGCATGTCTGAGTTCTCTTTTCAACAGAAACTCCAATCTTTTTAAATACGTCAAACACATCACATTTTGTTTTGAGAATATAGACCCGCACCTTTCTATAGTAATAATCTATGAATTTCATAAAGTATGATTATTCTCCAAAAGAAGTTGTAGTGGATGGCCCCCAAATATTTGAATGGATATAGTCTAGAATACCCTTGTATGGCTACTTGTTTTAAAACTTTAAACTTATATCTACATTGCTTCCCAAAAACAAAAATATTGCATATATTCAAATTCAAAGATTTTAAATCTGGAAGTAAACTATATTTTATTAATACCTTTATCCCTTTATCTATCATATGTCCTAGTCGTTGATGTCAATGCGTAGTTTCATTTTCTTCCTCAGATGCTACCACAACCTCATTTATTTATGTACTCTCTTCTAGCTTGTAAAGGTTTCCAATCTTTGTATCCTTCACCCCTCATCTCTAGGAACATTACAATGGAATATCCTAAGCCTTTCTAAAGGATTTATTAGATGAAATTGGTAAACACAATAGCACTAGATACAAAAAGCCACCATTGTTGACCTAAAACATATTTAACTCATTCACTCATTGATTGAGTCGAATTTAATCCAACATTCCCCCTTTTTAAACTTCACTTGGGTAATTACCAGGGTCCTAACCCCCTCAAAGTTTGTAATGAGAGTTTTTTGAAATCTACCACATCCTTCCTCTCCCTATCACTTAGATCTACTTCTAGACTTTATTGATAATTTACCAGGAGTATGCATGCCTAATCGGTTGTTACAATAATATACCCATTAACATGCAATTTAAATTTTAACTTCATTATACTAATGTAATTTATATTTAACTCCCTAAAAATGCATTCATCATGTCTAATTTAAATTTTAACTCCATTATACTAATGTAATTTATATTTAACTCCATGGAAATGCATTCATCATGTCCATTAATTATTCTATGGAAAATTACAAATACCACCATCCTTTAGCCTTATAAGGGTCTGGCAAAACTCGACAATACTCCAAGTCTCATCCCCTATATGGGAAAGGGTTTTGTTGCTTGAAAAAAACAATTTCCCAATTACTTCATGGTAATTAGCATCCTTGGCGATGAAAATTATCTATGTATCATCGTCGACATACTGGAAGTCCCTGTATAAGGATCTGGGAAGACTCGACAGTACTACAAGTCTCATCCCCTATATGGGAAAGGGTTTTGTTGCTTGAAGAAAAGGTCCTCGAGTGATTACAAATGGTTTCCCTGCCATTTTTTTTATGATAGACTAAGTTCTAAGAATAGCACATCTTTTTATGTCGCATGTTCTGTATCCGTTGTGCTAATGGGTGAATCGGATTTAGCCAATGTACATGTTCAGGAGTTTGATCTGGCCATGGTTCCTTTTGTGTGTGGATGCAGGGCCGCAGGAATTCCCATCTTTGTGGCACAGTCTCCAAGCGTGGTGGGTATTTTCTATATGCGTGAAGAATTCTAATATCTTAGAACTCAAGTTTTTTTTTTAAATTACAAGTGGGTGAAAATATGTGGCAATTTTGACACACATGTTCCTTGTCTTTTTTGCAACCCTTTTTCATGTCTTTAGTTTTCCTTTTTTCATTGATGATTAACGATTTATCAAATTTCCTATTGGGCTGACTTAGCCGCCATGAAGAGCCATTTGCCCCAAAAGGATCAAATCTATGTCTCTCTAAGATTCCACCAAAGTCACTGCTCCACCAAAGTCACTATGTACTAGTTGTTCATAACTCTTAGTCTTGTCTCGAACGCATTTAAGGTAGATGCAATACCACTGTTGCTTCATGATTTTCTAAACTCAATGTCGCTACCGTGACCACTATTTAATTTGGAAGATAAAGTAACGAAATTTCACAACAATTAACATATTGTTAAGTCAAATATCTATTATGGAATTTATTTATTTATAAATAATTTAATTCTACATATTAGAATCATGTTATTTTTCTAAATGTGAAATGTAGGAATATCGTTATGCATAAGCTACGGATATCACAATCCCGAATACCTTTATTCAAAATTGTCATTTTTATTTTATTTTAAATTTCATGAGTTTTTTTGGATTTTAAATTTCATAGAAAAAACCATAATTTCTAAGTATATTTTGAAAAATAGAATTATAATTAAATCCAATTTTTGAATATATTTTGAAAAATAAAATGATATATAAATACAGAATGGATTCTTATTATACATCCCTAAAATGGATAACAAAAAATCCAAATAGTACCATTCCAAAAATAAAAATGATGAAATAGAAAAGATAAACAATGGAAAAGTGATCTGCCCAAGGACTTGCATAGTTTGTGATTGCACAGATCTTAGTAAGGCATTCATTTCATAGAATGTAATAGACCTCTCATTTATACATATGGTTTCAGAGTAATATGAATTAATCATGTTTTTCCTTTTTGTTTCATTTACAAGGGGAAACAAATACAATCATTATCGTGTATCTGTATTTACCATATTCTAAAATTATTTGGTTCAATTTGTCTTTAATATAAATGCAATCAAGAAATCCAACCTTTTCTCTTGATATTTGTTTCTCTTGTGTGTCTTTATCTATGCATATTGTTGCAATACTTCCAAACTTCACACACACTTCATTTACATTCATAACATGGACTAGGGAAGTAGAGTTGATACAAAATAAAGTTATAATTGGGAATGAAATAGATGTAAAAATTGTCATTCTATGAATGAACCCTCGAAAGTGTTTGTGAATCTTGGAGAGATCTCACATTGGGAGAAAAATGATTGGTGATTTTGTCAACTTTGAACTTCTGTCCTATTTATCGTTTTTAGGCAAGATAATTCTTTTAAGACATCTCTTGTACGCAAGGGGATTTTGACTTTCAAATGGAAAGAGAGAATGCATCATGTTTTCTTTGGCATCATTGGTTGCTTATCAAGGCACTCAATTGGTGATTTTGGGGAAGAAACATTTTCGCATATTTTATGACAATCTCTTCAAGAATTCAATCTTTCATGCTTTTATTGGCTCATTACAACATATCTATACAGTGCTATAGTTCACTATATTTTTTAATTTCTTAGATTTTGTGACAGTCTTTCCCAGGATTCTTTCTTTCATGCTTTCATTGAATCGTTACTACATATCTATACAATGTTATAGAACACCTAGCTACTCTAAGTGCAATAATAAAAACTAAGTATTTTCTTTTCTTTTACAGTTTTTGTTGTTATGGAAAAATGGTATGGAGAATACAATCAAATATGCATATGTTTGCTTGATTTTACAGTTACAGAAAAAGAACGGGACACATATATAGAAGACAATGAAAACTACGTACATGTGCTTGCTTCTACATCTACAACTATTATGGAAAAAGCATGTGACAAATCTAGAGAAGATAATGAAACCATAAAGAACAATCATTTGAATAGACAAGTAGGTGGAACATGAAGAACATGAGAGTCCACTAGAGAAATCCCTTCATTGTGGCATCACACATCCTACAGGGGAGGGGGTGGTTGAGTAAGGGTATGTAGAGGTCCATATTTTCCTTCATTGAGGTGCCCGCCATGATGCGAAATTGAGTAAGAGTAGGTAGAGGTTCAAAAATATGAATTTATGATAGACATTCGACTTAACTGCATCCTCGAAAGGTAATTTGTAAGGAGAAAGTGATGCAATTAATCAAAATGGATGTGATAAAATATGGAAAATTTTGAAGAACGTATAGAGTTATAGTAGATTTTGTTTTCAATTAATAAAGTGATCGGTCACGAATGGTCTAAAATCAAACTAGACTCTTTGGTAGCATTCAAAGTATCTGGAGTAGTTACAGATGGGTTGAACTGGAAGAATTTGTTGGAGTAGTTATTGATGGGTTGAACTAGCAGAATCTGGTCCTTAGAGGATCGCAGAAAACCTAGAAGACCAACTTAGCTAAAAGAGAAATCCTGGTAGTTTGAAGTGTATGGCATCTCACTTTAGCAAAATTGCTAGCCAAACTTGGTGTGCTAAATATATTAGGCGTTGAAATGTGTTATTGATTCCAATATTGAATTTTAGCTTATATCAAATTAAGTATGGTGAGGAAGTGATGGGGTTTTCCATGTCAACTTAGAGTGAAAATTAACATATTTTATGAATCACAATGAGCAGGTGGTGGATTGTTCCATCTGAACTCAAAGTGGATTGTTGTGGCATTAATATATTCAATGAATATGAATAAAAAGAGAAGGAAAGGATAAGGATGGGAAATAATAAACTAGTGATTTCAATGTTTTAATAATTATAATCAAGTTTGAAATTTAAAATCTTTTTTGTTATCAAAATAAAATTTTAATTTTTTTGGTGCTTTTTGTTTTAAATTTTATTCAAATTTATAAGCATCATTTTTTTCAATGTTATTTGTTTCAATTTTATATGCATATGTTAAATATAGTAACAAAAGAAAGGAACTAATGTTTTATGACAAGCTATAAACGATTTTTCTCTCTTTAGAAATTGGAACATTTTATTAAAGTTTAAGGATATATTTTTAAATCAGAAACTAGATATGATTTAAATTATGTATACATTTGAGTTAACACAATATATATTCAAGTTTTTTCTTAATAGAAGAGTTGGAGGTGTTGACACTCGAAACTGAAATGGGTTGCAGCAAATCAATCCCGAGGCAACCTCGAACCGCTTTGGATTGGAAGCTTCCCTCCCACAACCTGAGAGGGATCTCTCGGAATATGTCACAATATGAAATTAAATAAGCGTGAAAAAGGTGGGCAGATTTATGGGTAAATGATGGTCTTGGATTTTTAGAGTTTGGGGGTTAGAGCAGGGAAATGTCCATTGGGCATGGAGTCAAATGAAAACCAAAGAAAGGAGACAATAGCAGAGATCAAATAACTTGCATAAAGTGAGGCAAAGTAAGTCTATCTTTCAGCGCTTTGATAAATCATGATGCGGTAGCGGAAAGAAAAAGGAAAGGTAAATGTAGCAAAGGATATATGCAAAATTATGAAAGTGTAGGCTGGTCTTACACCCGCTGATAGCTGGTGCAGAGGAAAGGCATCAAACAATTACAGAAAACCCAAATCCATTAATTATAGTAGTGGTCGTACTAAAGTATAACGAAGCACATCAGTTAGAAGAAAATGAAATGAAACACAGTTGCGACGAAATAAGGAAGAACTAACATTATGAAAATGATAACACATCAACTGTGAGCAAGGAGCATATCAAATGAATTCCAAACTAATTTAACACAGCTGAAAAAGAGGAAAACATCCTGAAGGAATCGACCGTGATGAATCTCACAGTCTAAAGCAAAAAATCATCTTTATTATCTCATTCTGGTTTACAAAATAACTCAGCCATACAATGGAACCCCTCTTCACAGAGGTTTTCCCTCAGTGCTACACTCATGCCCCCCCACCCCCCTCCCCCTCCTCTCTTAATTGTTACATCTAACCATTATTTAACTACCCTCACTCGCAATACGTTACACAACTCATATTTCTGTGTTTACAAAAAATAATCTAAAAGAAATGTGAAACGCTTCATCTTCATAGGCTCTGCAACTGCCAAATGCTTCACCAGTTTCGTTGAACCGTTATTAATCATTCGACAGTTGGACAAGGATTTCTGCGTGTAATCCATGTGTTTGGTTTTTCTTTTAACACTAGGTGTCACCCTGCCTGTTATTATTTGAACCTGTTCTAATAAAAATAAAGTAGCTCGACCAGAAAAATACTGAAATCGACAACTCTGCGAGCAATTTTCAAGTTATTTCTCTGCTCAATCAGATCGCAATTGTGAAAACTGCCGCATACTCATCCTTAATTTCTAATAATTCCCTTACCCTCTTTCATTTCCATCCTAAAACCATTTAATGTGAAGACTGTTTGAATTTGGCAGGTCAGACTGGACTGTACCGAGAAGAGACACCCAAAAATGAGAGGCCATGTGTCTGCCAATGAACAATAATATTCGCCCTACAAATAGTCCATCTATGTCTAACGACATAATGATATATCGGATTGCGCTGGCCAAACATATCAATGGATTTCTTTGTAGTTCCTCAATATGAACGTCTGTCATTTAGAGATACAAAATGTTTACGACCATTGAAAAGGTCATCTTCTTCATCCATGCTCCACAATACATCCAAATAACGATGCGAGTAAACCTCGCTGTCTGAAAAGGCCTCTGGGGAATCTACCATATAGGAAGAAGATGGTAAAATTGTGACATTTTGAGCGGTGCCATCTGCACAGTACTCGAAAGAATATAGCGGACTTGCAAGTGAACCCATGGGAAAGTCGTAAGGTGAGTTGTTCTCAAACACTTGGTTCTTCCAATCTTTCAAATATTGTTGTGAAGCTGCGCCTGGTTGCCCATCATCGTTGGTTTGAGAAGGACCATGTCGAGTTTCTCCCTACAATACATACTCATCATTTACTTCGTGAATGCGAATTACCTGTGGTGGAATATCGTCTTGCAGATATTGGGTTTTGCTTGTTTGAACCGCTGCATCTTCAGTACTTGGTGTCAGGAAGCTATTCGAAGGCTCTGCACCGTCATGGTCGGGCAGTCTTTGAGATGAAGTTGGACGGTAGTGAGAGTGCAGTGAACGTTCAAAATGTACTCTGTTGTCAACCTTCTGGCCGCCTCTACCACTCTTTGAACCATTACTAATCGATTTGATAGGTGAGGTATTTATGATTCCTTTGATGCTGGTCTGCTCTTTGAAATTCTTCTGTTGATGCTTTAAACGCTGCCTGATTATTCTCTGGGGAGATAACCATAGACCTGTGTATCAACATCATTCTTCTCTTTTCTATGCTTTAAACAATATGGGTCTTACAGGTCCATGGTTTCCGCCGGCAAAGCAAGGCGAGCACAGGCCTCCACAGAGCAGATTGACCACCGAGCATGCCTATCGTTAGACCTGTTTCCCCATAAAACTTATGAGTAGCATCCTGATTACCAAACCAAGTTGAAAAACTGAGCAGTTTTATGTTTCCAAATTGCTTGTCAGGGTGCCCTTGGAAATGTGGATTGTTTCTACGCTCCATCAGATATACTGCCAGTCCACTGGAAATGAAGAAAACTGCATCTATTAGTAACCACAACTCAGAGCCGAAAGGATTCATAAAATCCCACCCAAAACTAATGATATTTTGATCTTTGAGTGGGACTACTACCACTAGACCAGAGTCGAAGAAAGGTTGTGTAAACTCTACTAGTTGAGCATGGTTTGTTGTAATGGTCACGTCTCCTGCAACTGCATCAAGTTTCTTAATCTCAATTTGCTGAATAAGATTATTGTATCTCGGTGGTGCATCAACCCCATTACCAAACGGGATGTAAACAACGACATAATTGAGTGTTTTAATGGCCGATTCAAACACTTTCACGCAGAATCCTGTGATGTTCGTTTCGTTCTTTCCAACAGAAACTAATTTAGTGAAGTATCTCTTCCAAGGCATGCCGACTCTCAATATCGTGGAGAAGAAAATGGCGTGGTTTGGTTTTGCAGTGCATGTATACTCTAGAGCAGAATAATTTTGCACCAAAGTAATGAGTTGATTAGGGTCTCCTCCTCCCAAGATTATTATTTTCATGTAATGGATCAACTACATTCAAAAACTTGGAGATAAATTGTCGATTATTACTATCATGGCCATTTGGAACATTGGAGTACTTATCAATACATTTCTTTAGAAATTCCTTGCTAAGAAATAGTTTGCATCCATCTGTTTGAGGTGGTTCAGCTGTTATTTGTGGAAGAACGACTTTAGGAACAGGACCCTATATGCTGACAAAATAATTCTCCCAATTGAACTTGTTAAAATAATCCAGAACTCTAAATAAAACCTCCAGTGGACCCCGTAGTGATGCATGGAAAAGATGAAAAATATACAGGACCAATGTCTCCAAAGCATATGTAGAAATAAGTCCATGATGGGCGCCAAGAATACGGCTTTCATAATAGCACCATGCTTTAACCAGTATAATACTACGTTTGAATAAGTGTTTCTTCCCAATCAACAGACTAACCTCTTCAAGAAAGCAAAGGGTACCAAGTCCTCAAAGCTGATTGAAGGAGATGTTTACAACAATGTTTTCAACAAGACATTTCACAAGCTTGACCTTGGGCAGATTTAACAGTTGGAGATGTTGGAAACAACTTCGATGGTAGGAGGGAAGAACTTCAACATTGAGACCTCGGGCCTATCATCAAATCTCCACCATCATAACAACAAATGATCCAAACAAGCAGGCAACACTTTTCAATCATGTGATAGCACATCGAAGATCGCCTTCAGAAATGGAACTCAACATTTTCAAGGCATATGAACTCAGACGGACTACAATGTCTTCAATAAGTAATTTTAAACCTAAATATCATTAATACAAAACCAATTCTTCCATATGTTGACTGTAGCATTATAGCCATGGAACAAACCATTAACAAGTGGAGCAACACATTCTTCAAA
The DNA here is from genome assembly GCA_032191745.1 of Picea mariana. Classification (NCBI taxonomy): domain Eukaryota; kingdom Viridiplantae; phylum Streptophyta; class Pinopsida; order Pinales; family Pinaceae; genus Picea; species Picea mariana. Next base: position 41,636 of record JASDQU010100707.1, on the reverse strand, counting down.
AATGGGTGTTGAAGGAGACCCAGTGCTACCATATACATGATAAAATGTACCTTGGGCAGCACAGTCAATTTTGATATCTGTTACAACAGGAGGATGTTTATTTTTTTACCTAATATAAAAAAAATTGGAAATTTGATTGTAAAAATTCAAGGCACAATAAACAAATTATGTTAAGGATAGATACACACAGGGCTTATGACTTTCAAATGGAAAGTGGGAATGTATCATGTTTTCTTTGTCATCACTGGCTTGTTATCAAGGAACTCAACTGGTGATTTTGGGGAAGAAATATTTTCTCAGATTTTATGATACTCTCTTCCACAATTCATTCTTTCATGCTTTCATTGGCTCATTACAACATATATATACAATGCTATAGTTCACAATATTTTTAATTTCGTAGATTTTGTGACAAAATCTCTTAGGATTCATTCTTTCATGCTTTCATTGACTCATTACTACATATCTATACAATGTTATAGAACACCTAGCTACTCTAAGTGCAATAATAAAAAATAATTATTTTATTTGTTTTTACAATTATTGTTGTTATGGAAAAAGGATATGGAGAATACAATGAAATATTCCTATGCTTGATTGATTTTACAGTTACAGAAAAAGCATGAGACATATATGGAGAAGACAATGGAAACTACCTACATGTGTTTACTTCTACAGCTACAACTATTATGGAAAAAGCATGTGACAGATATAGAGAAGATAATGAAATCATAAAGCACAATCATTTGAAAAGACAAGTAGTTGGAACATGCAAAACATGACAGTCCATTAGAGAACTCCCTTCTTTGTGGCATGACACATCGTGCAGGGGAGGGGGTGGTTGAGTAAGGGTATGTAGAGGTTCAAATTTTCCATCACTAAGGCACCCATGAGGATGATAAATTGAGTAAGAGTAGGTAGAGCTTCAAAAATATGAATTTAAGATAGACAATAGACTTAAATGCATCCTCGAATGGTAGTTTTTAAGGAGAAAGCGATGAAATTAATCAAAATGGACACGATAAAATATGGAAATTTTTGAAGACCATATAAAGTTATAGTAGATTGTGTTTTCAATTATTAAAGCGATCGGTCACGACTGGTCTAAAATCATACTAGACACTTTGGTAGCATTCAAAGTATCTGGAGTAGCTACTGATGGGTTGAAATGACACAATCTGGTGGAGTAGTTACTGATGGGTTGAATTGGCAGAATTTGGTCCTCAGAGGATCGCATAAAACCTATAAGACCAACATAGCTTACAATGAAAACCTAGTAGTTTGAAGTGTATGGCAGATCTCACTTTAGAAAAATCGCTAGCCAAACTTGGTGTGCTCAATATTGTAGGCATTGAAATGTGTTATTGATTGCAGTATTGAATTTTGGTTTACATCAAATTAAGTACGGTGAGGAAGTGGGGGGGTTTCCAATGTCAACTTAGAGTGGAAATTAACATATTTTATTAATCACAATGAGCAGGTGGTGGATTGTTCAATCTTAACTCAGAGTGGACTGTTGCACCATTAATATGTTCAATGAATATGAATAGAAATATATGGAAAGAATAAGGATGGAAAATAATAAACCAACCATTTTAATATTTTAATAATTTTAATCAAGTTTGGAATTTCAAATCTTTTTTGTTGTCAAAATAAAAATTTGATTTTTTGGTGTTTTTATTTTAAATTTTATTCAAATTTATAAGAATCATTGTGTTCAATGTTGTTTGTTTCAATTTAATATGCCTATGTTAAATATACTCACAAAAAGAAGGAACTAATGGTTTAGTACAAGACACAAATGATTTTTTTGTCTTTAGAAATTGGAGCATTTTATTAAAGTTTAAGGATATATTTTTTAAATCAGAAACCATATATGATTTAAATTAAGTATACATTTGAGTCAACATAATACATATTCAAGTTTTTTCGTAATAAAAGAGTTGGAGGATGTTTATTTTTTTACTTAATATCAAAAAAATTGAAAATTTGATTGTAAAAATTCAGGGCACAATAAACAAATTTTGTTAAGGATGAATAGAAAAAACCACTATGGACATTGAAACAACTTTACTCTTCACCTGCATAGTCAATGTTGCATTAATAATCTTTGAAAAAGTTTGTAATTCTTCTATCTCAAATTTCAAATATGTCCAAAAGAGAAGAAAAGTCTAAAGTTTTAAATTATGTTGGTTTTCCCTATAAAGCAGATAGAACCAAAATCTGAGTAATTTGTGATAAGAATGTGAAGAAATCTAAATTGTTTTCTATTTCTTTTACATGTGGCAATTTGAATCCTGCAAAAGTGGCATACATGTGGCAGTTTGAATGCTGCAAAAGTGGCATTGGTAACCTTTGTTAGATTTTTTATTTTTAAAATTTATCTTGAAATTGTCTTCATTTGCAAATGGACTGAAAACTTCAGCTACAATGTTTTTTTATATTATTCATTAGTTTCCCTTAAGATCTTTCTAGTCTATTTGTATGGAGTGGATCATTAAGACATAAAAAATGGTAATTTGGTTAAACATAAGATGCTTAATAAGTTATGGGTGGTTCTCCCTCTTTGACGTCTTTAGAACTAAAAAAGGATAATTTGGATGATAAATTATCATTTACAGGTTCATGTCTTATTATCAATTACAAAAATTTGCAAAAATGTAAAAATGAGAAAGAGAAAATACATGTTAATATTACTATATTGGTAAAGGTAAATTTGGGTGTGCAATCCAATTTTGTAATAATTATGTCGAAGATGTTCTTTTAAGGGGAGGGTCATCTATCCACAACATATAAACAAGTTCCATGTCTGTTTGTATCAACAAGTGCCATGTGTGCATGTTTGCAACCCGATAATGTGATGGACGTATTGTTGCTGAATGTCGTCGATGAGATTACATGGACAAGAAGGAGGTGGAGATAGTCACCTAGCAAGTAGTTTGGACGAAAACCATGGAGTGCGCCTGGGACGAAGGTGACCTTCCCCTAAAGGGCTACTACGATACAAAGGACTCCATGCTCTCAATCAAGAAGTCATGGTTGGTGATCATCCTGATCAAGGTCAGGGCTTCGGTGGACTAGACAATCTCCACACTTTGCAACTACATGGAGCTTAGCGATTGCATCTTCGACATGGGAAACAAGTGGTATGAGAACACAGAGCAGAGGGCAAGGAAGGTGGCGGAAATGGGTTTGTTGTATTTGGGAATGGGGTTTTTCTTCCCTCTGTTGGATGGCTTCGTCGTTTTTCCTTGGGGTGAAGTGTAAAAAATGGGGCACACAGGATGAGTGGAGAGCATAACAACAAGAAGAGTAACCCTTTGACGTGCATGCAGATCGAGGTTGGGGTTTTTTCCTCGACCCCATTGCCATTAAATGCTTATATGTTCACATTCTTCTGTCTCCGATCATCATTTAAAGTGACTCCATTTTCAAATGTATTGAATTCTAACTGCTTTTATTTGAAGCAAGTCCAACTTCCTTGGCTACTTAAGAGGAGGGGTTTGTTGCTTGGTTTCAAACAAATGCAACCGAAAAGGGTTGAGGCCAAGCTCGAAAATGTTTTCCATTGTTCTCATCTTGCGCCAACCTCACAGATCTGAAGCAAGGTATAGACATACATAAAGAATTGATTACAAATGGATTTTGTTTGAGGAGAGTGCTCTTGTAGGATGTTGAAGTAGGGTTTCGTGGGATGTTTAATCACAAGAGAGTGCAAGGTTTCACCATGGACCACAAGAAAGCTCATGACTACATCATTGAACCATGTCAACCAAAATTGTTTTTTGGGAAAAAAATTTCACCTCCTTCCATCATCAAAATGGTTTGATTGTTGTTGAATTTGTAGCTTAAGATGAGTTTCATAACTATAAATGGAAAATAAAATCCATAAAAAAGACCAACAAAATAAGGTGAGTAATAACAATGCAACCTATTATAATTTAAGAAAAAAATACTTTATTTTCCAACCTATATACACTAATTTTTGTTGGTCTTTCCCTTCCCCGCTTCGGCCGTTTATACTAAAGGAACAACATTAGCTTCAATGACACGTGCAAAGACTGACTAATGTCGACCTACTTTAGCCTATCAAAGGATTGCAGTGGTGGTCATTTCCCTACATTGATGTTGGCGAATTGACAACAGAGAGATCACCTAAAAGTTGCTCCAGTCAAAGAACGTATTCAGCTCCGTCATGCATCCGAACAGAAAACCTACAAATGAGAGTTAGAGGTATGATGTAAAATGAGGAGATTCTAACCAGGTGGGCGATTGCGCAATAAAGAGGTGCAGAAGTAAGTCTGCTAATTGATACAGCAATGAAACGTAGAAATAATTATTTCTAAATTGGTTATGGGAATGCTTAAAATACTACGGTTGCCGAGATTTTACTCTTGATAGGGATTTTGTTAAATGTATATGATGTATAGAAAATAATCTGACAGGTTGGCCAAGGAATGAACTCTCCTGAGCCATATTATTAGTACATAATCTTGACTTTTTATATCTCTGTTACATCGACAGGTTGGCCCAGGAATGGACCTTCCTTCTGAGCCAAATTATCAGTACATGGTCTTGACTTTTTATATCTCTGTTAATGAAAGAGAAACTTGATGGGGAACTCGTTAAATAAATATGATGTATAGAAAATCATGTGACAGGTTGGCCAAGGAATGAACTCTCCTTCTGAGCCATATTATTAGTACATGATCTTGACTTTTTATATCTCTGTTACATTGACAGGTTGGCCAAGGAATGGACCTTCCGTCTGAGCCAAATTATCGGTACATGATCTGGACTTTTTATATCTCTGTTAAAGAAAGAGAAACTTGATGGGGATTTTGTTAAAAAGATATGACGTAGAGAAAATAATGTGACAGGTTGGCCAAGGAATGAACTCTCCTTCTGAGCCATATTATTAGTACATGATCCTGACATTTTATATGTCTCTTACAGTGACTGGTTGGCCAAGGAATAGACCTTCCTTCTCAGCCAAATTATTAGTACATGATCTTGACCTTTTATATCTCTGTCAAAGAAAGAGGAAGTAGTTTATTTGTGTAGCAAGCGATCCTCTTTGGCAAGAAATTTGACAAAATCCGTGATTAAAAATTAAGATTGTAACAATGAAATTCCAACTGTAAATGGATTTCAAAACACCTATTATGATTGGAATAGTTCCATATAACAATTTCTAACCATCAAAACTTGTAATTTTAACAATCCGTCAACCAAATTTGGAATTCCAACATTTGAAAATCCAGCTGAATATAATATGTGTTTGTTACTGTAATAGCCTATTCCAAGAAAGCGTAGCAAAGATTTAAAGTTCAAGAGAGCAATTGCGGTTTCCCCGTGTCACCAGCAAAAGCATCAAGAAAAACGTTTGAAATCTGTACAGGCAAAATGAAATTAATTCGTGCTTATTGCAAAGAAATTTGCAGGTTGAAAAACATGAGAGCAGTGAGACACACGAAATACACACAGAAAAATATTGTATTACTATCTTAAACACAACATTGTACACACACATATATATATATATATAGTTGGATTCAGATCTAACTGATTCCACTCATGGAGGGAAAGGTTAAGAGAATATCTCAACAACCTCCTATAAATCTTGAACCAACCTCTAAATTAATCATTAATTCTAACATCCTCCCTTAATGATTACATTACAAATAAATCACATATTACAATTCTCAAATCACAACATAGATTTCTGTCTGATCTGGTCTTCATCAGCTTCTACACCCACTCTAATGCCTTTGGACTTTGCTCTTTCTCTTCCTCTTCTTCGAGCTTACCATTCAACTCATTTAAAGCATAAATGCTTCAGACCATCATTCATGAACTTGTACAATGGACAATTTGACAACTCGGCTCATCGGGGCTTCCGTGATAAAAGATGTCAATTATTGATGCATTCTATGAACATGCCTCCATCTGTGGGATTTTTGCTTTCGGCTATCCTTCAGTGTCTAGAAGAGCAGTTTGGATACGGAATGTCCTCAACATTCAATTATACAAGGTGACTTCCAATAAGAACAATTGTTCTTTTCTTTTACATAAACACGTACATAAAATCACACCACACATAACTAAATAACCTATAACCAATGCTCTTGAAGCCCGAAACACAACAAGACCCATCAGTTTTATAACAAAATGTAGACAAAACCAAACTAGTGACCATCTTGTAGCAAGGTCTTCCGCACACACCAATTTGAATTATGTTACCCTGTTCTTTAAATGGTTCTCCATTATAAAAAATTTACAAACCAAAATATATATATAACAAATGCATAGGCGGATTGCCCAGTCGTGGCAGAAACGTGAGATGGACAGTTCAACTCTATCTTCGATGGCGGTCAGCACACTTCAATAACTAGAAACCTCAGGTGTGAGCTCTATCTTTACATTTGACAAGTCCTCCACGCAGCTCTCTCTAAGAGAGCAATGCTGTCAATGATTTCTGGCGGCTCCTTAAATCTTGTGACTTCATGCAAATGGAAAAATTGCTCCTTAATGATTTCTGGCGGCTCCTTAAATCTTGTGACTTCATGCAAATGGAAAAATTGCTCCTTAGCATTGGCGAATTCCAAGAGCAACTCGCTGCTCTATTTGGCTCTCAGCGGCAATCAAATAATGCAGATCATACGTCCAATACCACAGGATGCCGTGACACAGGAAAGGCAAAGAAAGCACACAAACACATTAATGCACGGGAGGACATATCCCAGCACTAACTAAGAGAGACCGCGGAGGGATAACAGGATAGAAACCGCAGGCGGACCCACAAACTGGAACCTGGGAATATCTCACCTTTCACCTTGGAAAGGAGCGATACAACCTGCCCACCAATTAAGGCACAATGCTGAACTTCATGCTAGTTTAGTGGTGCGTGCTATTTACACCTTGCTACTTCAAGGAGTTTGCAGCACCCCCTTAATAACAAACTCAATCGTAGATTCTGATGACAACTTCAGCGTGATTCCTCTTGATCTCAGATTCCGGCTGACAAAGACACGATGACTCTCTTCCTGACATCTGCGAACAGACTCGCGCTGGGTCTCTTGCAATTACACACAGAAATCTCAAAACACTCTTAATCTACGAATGTAGAGAAAATCAGCAACACAGCTTTCACATCTTCCTGGGCACTCCTGTGAGGGATTAAGTCTAGCTAGGCTCTGATATCAAGTTGGAAAACATGAGAATAGTGAGATACACGAAATACACACAGAAAAATATTGTATTACTATCTTAAACACAACACAGTATACATATATATAGTTGGATTCAGATCCAACTGATTCCACTCATGGAGAGAGAGGTTGAGAGAATATCTCAACAACCTCCTATAAATCTTCAACCAGTTAGAAATTGGAACAGCAGCCATTGCATAGGATTCACACATAAAGAACAGTTTCTATTACATCTTGTTACACACATACATAGCTACATATATAGTTGGATTCAGATCCAACTAACTCCACTCTTGGAGGGATAGGTTGAGAGAATATCTCAACATCCTCCTACAAATCTTCA
>JASDQU010100707.1:14518-24779 GCA_032191745.1 Picea mariana | reverse complement strand
GTTGGACGGTAGTGAGAGTGCAGTGAACGTTCAAAATGTACTCTGTTGTCAACCTTCTGGCCGCCTCTACCACTCTTTGAACCATTACTAATCGATTTGATAGGTGAGGTATTTATGATTCCTTTGATGCTGGTCTGCTCTTTGAAATTCTTCTGTTGATGCTTTAAACGCTGCCTGATTATTCTCTGGGGAGATAACCATAGACCTGTGTATCAACATCATTCTTCTCTTTTCTATGCTTTAAACAATATGGGTCTTACAGGTCCATGGTTTCCGCCGGCAAAGCAAGGCGAGCACAGGCCTCCACAGAGCAGATTGACCACCGAGCATGCCTATCGTTAGACCTGTTTCCCCATAAAACTTATGAGTAGCATCCTGATTACCAAACCAAGTTGAAAAACTGAGCAGTTTTATGTTTCCAAATTGCTTGTCAGGGTGCCCTTGGAAATGTGGATTGTTTCTACGCTCCATCAGATATACTGCCAGTCCACTGGAAATGAAGAAAACTGCATCTATTAGTAACCACAACTCAGAGCCGAAAGGATTCATAAAATCCCACCCAAAACTAATGATATTTTGATCTTTGAGTGGGACTACTACCACTAGACCAGAGTCGAAGAAAGGTTGTGTAAACTCTACTAGTTGAGCATGGTTTGTTGTAATGGTCACGTCTCCTGCAACTGCATCAAGTTTCTTAATCTCAATTTGCTGAATAAGATTATTGTATCTCGGTGGTGCATCAACCCCATTACCAAACGGGATGTAAACAACGACATAATTGAGTGTTTTAATGGCCGATTCAAACACTTTCACGCAGAATCCTGTGATGTTCGTTTCGTTCTTTCCAACAGAAACTAATTTAGTGAAGTATCTCTTCCAAGGCATGCCGACTCTCAATATCGTGGAGAAGAAAATGGCGTGGTTTGGTTTTGCAGTGCATGTATACTCTAGAGCAGAATAATTTTGCACCAAAGTAATGAGTTGATTAGGGTCTCCTCCTCCCAAGATTATTATTTTCATGTAATGGATCAACTACATTCAAAAACTTGGAGATAAATTGTCGATTATTACTATCATGGCCATTTGGAACATTGGAGTACTTATCAATACATTTCTTTAGAAATTCCTTGCTAAGAAATAGTTTGCATCCATCTGTTTGAGGTGGTTCAGCTGTTATTTGTGGAAGAACGACTTTAGGAACAGGACCCTATATGCTGACAAAATAATTCTCCCAATTGAACTTGTTAAAATAATCCAGAACTCTAAATAAAACCTCCAGTGGACCCCGTAGTGATGCATGGAAAAGATGAAAAATATACAGGACCAATGTCTCCAAAGCATATGTAGAAATAAGTCCATGATGGGCGCCAAGAATACGGCTTTCATAATAGCACCATGCTTTAACCAGTATAATACTACGTTTGAATAAGTGTTTCTTCCCAATCAACAGACTAACCTCTTCAAGAAAGCAAAGGGTACCAAGTCCTCAAAGCTGATTGAAGGAGATGTTTACAACAATGTTTTCAACAAGACATTTCACAAGCTTGACCTTGGGCAGATTTAACAGTTGGAGATGTTGGAAACAACTTCGATGGTAGGAGGGAAGAACTTCAACATTGAGACCTCGGGCCTATCATCAAATCTCCACCATCATAACAACAAATGATCCAAACAAGCAGGCAACACTTTTCAATCATGTGATAGCACATCGAAGATCGCCTTCAGAAATGGAACTCAACATTTTCAAGGCATATGAACTCAGACGGACTACAATGTCTTCAATAAGTAATTTTAAACCTAAATATCATTAATACAAAACCAATTCTTCCATATGTTGACTGTAGCATTATAGCCATGGAACAAACCATTAACAAGTGGAGCAACACATTCTTCAAAAATGGGTGTTGAAGGAGACCCAGTGCTACCATATACATGATAAAATGTACCTTGGGCAGCACAGTCAATTTTGATATCTGTTACAACAGGAGGATGTTTATTTTTTTACCTAATATAAAAAAAATTGGAAATTTGATTGTAAAAATTCAAGGCACAATAAACAAATTATGTTAAGGATAGATACACACAGGGCTTATGACTTTCAAATGGAAAGTGGGAATGTATCATGTTTTCTTTGTCATCACTGGCTTGTTATCAAGGAACTCAACTGGTGATTTTGGGGAAGAAATATTTTCTCAGATTTTATGATACTCTCTTCCACAATTCATTCTTTCATGCTTTCATTGGCTCATTACAACATATATATACAATGCTATAGTTCACAATATTTTTAATTTCGTAGATTTTGTGACAAAATCTCTTAGGATTCATTCTTTCATGCTTTCATTGACTCATTACTACATATCTATACAATGTTATAGAACACCTAGCTACTCTAAGTGCAATAATAAAAAATAATTATTTTATTTGTTTTTACAATTATTGTTGTTATGGAAAAAGGATATGGAGAATACAATGAAATATTCCTATGCTTGATTGATTTTACAGTTACAGAAAAAGCATGAGACATATATGGAGAAGACAATGGAAACTACCTACATGTGTTTACTTCTACAGCTACAACTATTATGGAAAAAGCATGTGACAGATATAGAGAAGATAATGAAATCATAAAGCACAATCATTTGAAAAGACAAGTAGTTGGAACATGCAAAACATGACAGTCCATTAGAGAACTCCCTTCTTTGTGGCATGACACATCGTGCAGGGGAGGGGGTGGTTGAGTAAGGGTATGTAGAGGTTCAAATTTTCCATCACTAAGGCACCCATGAGGATGATAAATTGAGTAAGAGTAGGTAGAGCTTCAAAAATATGAATTTAAGATAGACAATAGACTTAAATGCATCCTCGAATGGTAGTTTTTAAGGAGAAAGCGATGAAATTAATCAAAATGGACACGATAAAATATGGAAATTTTTGAAGACCATATAAAGTTATAGTAGATTGTGTTTTCAATTATTAAAGCGATCGGTCACGACTGGTCTAAAATCATACTAGACACTTTGGTAGCATTCAAAGTATCTGGAGTAGCTACTGATGGGTTGAAATGACACAATCTGGTGGAGTAGTTACTGATGGGTTGAATTGGCAGAATTTGGTCCTCAGAGGATCGCATAAAACCTATAAGACCAACATAGCTTACAATGAAAACCTAGTAGTTTGAAGTGTATGGCAGATCTCACTTTAGAAAAATCGCTAGCCAAACTTGGTGTGCTCAATATTGTAGGCATTGAAATGTGTTATTGATTGCAGTATTGAATTTTGGTTTACATCAAATTAAGTACGGTGAGGAAGTGGGGGGGTTTCCAATGTCAACTTAGAGTGGAAATTAACATATTTTATTAATCACAATGAGCAGGTGGTGGATTGTTCAATCTTAACTCAGAGTGGACTGTTGCACCATTAATATGTTCAATGAATATGAATAGAAATATATGGAAAGAATAAGGATGGAAAATAATAAACCAACCATTTTAATATTTTAATAATTTTAATCAAGTTTGGAATTTCAAATCTTTTTTGTTGTCAAAATAAAAATTTGATTTTTTGGTGTTTTTATTTTAAATTTTATTCAAATTTATAAGAATCATTGTGTTCAATGTTGTTTGTTTCAATTTAATATGCCTATGTTAAATATACTCACAAAAAGAAGGAACTAATGGTTTAGTACAAGACACAAATGATTTTTTTGTCTTTAGAAATTGGAGCATTTTATTAAAGTTTAAGGATATATTTTTTAAATCAGAAACCATATATGATTTAAATTAAGTATACATTTGAGTCAACATAATACATATTCAAGTTTTTTCGTAATAAAAGAGTTGGAGGATGTTTATTTTTTTACTTAATATCAAAAAAATTGAAAATTTGATTGTAAAAATTCAGGGCACAATAAACAAATTTTGTTAAGGATGAATAGAAAAAACCACTATGGACATTGAAACAACTTTACTCTTCACCTGCATAGTCAATGTTGCATTAATAATCTTTGAAAAAGTTTGTAATTCTTCTATCTCAAATTTCAAATATGTCCAAAAGAGAAGAAAAGTCTAAAGTTTTAAATTATGTTGGTTTTCCCTATAAAGCAGATAGAACCAAAATCTGAGTAATTTGTGATAAGAATGTGAAGAAATCTAAATTGTTTTCTATTTCTTTTACATGTGGCAATTTGAATCCTGCAAAAGTGGCATACATGTGGCAGTTTGAATGCTGCAAAAGTGGCATTGGTAACCTTTGTTAGATTTTTTATTTTTAAAATTTATCTTGAAATTGTCTTCATTTGCAAATGGACTGAAAACTTCAGCTACAATGTTTTTTTATATTATTCATTAGTTTCCCTTAAGATCTTTCTAGTCTATTTGTATGGAGTGGATCATTAAGACATAAAAAATGGTAATTTGGTTAAACATAAGATGCTTAATAAGTTATGGGTGGTTCTCCCTCTTTGACGTCTTTAGAACTAAAAAAGGATAATTTGGATGATAAATTATCATTTACAGGTTCATGTCTTATTATCAATTACAAAAATTTGCAAAAATGTAAAAATGAGAAAGAGAAAATACATGTTAATATTACTATATTGGTAAAGGTAAATTTGGGTGTGCAATCCAATTTTGTAATAATTATGTCGAAGATGTTCTTTTAAGGGGAGGGTCATCTATCCACAACATATAAACAAGTTCCATGTCTGTTTGTATCAACAAGTGCCATGTGTGCATGTTTGCAACCCGATAATGTGATGGACGTATTGTTGCTGAATGTCGTCGATGAGATTACATGGACAAGAAGGAGGTGGAGATAGTCACCTAGCAAGTAGTTTGGACGAAAACCATGGAGTGCGCCTGGGACGAAGGTGACCTTCCCCTAAAGGGCTACTACGATACAAAGGACTCCATGCTCTCAATCAAGAAGTCATGGTTGGTGATCATCCTGATCAAGGTCAGGGCTTCGGTGGACTAGACAATCTCCACACTTTGCAACTACATGGAGCTTAGCGATTGCATCTTCGACATGGGAAACAAGTGGTATGAGAACACAGAGCAGAGGGCAAGGAAGGTGGCGGAAATGGGTTTGTTGTATTTGGGAATGGGGTTTTTCTTCCCTCTGTTGGATGGCTTCGTCGTTTTTCCTTGGGGTGAAGTGTAAAAAATGGGGCACACAGGATGAGTGGAGAGCATAACAACAAGAAGAGTAACCCTTTGACGTGCATGCAGATCGAGGTTGGGGTTTTTTCCTCGACCCCATTGCCATTAAATGCTTATATGTTCACATTCTTCTGTCTCCGATCATCATTTAAAGTGACTCCATTTTCAAATGTATTGAATTCTAACTGCTTTTATTTGAAGCAAGTCCAACTTCCTTGGCTACTTAAGAGGAGGGGTTTGTTGCTTGGTTTCAAACAAATGCAACCGAAAAGGGTTGAGGCCAAGCTCGAAAATGTTTTCCATTGTTCTCATCTTGCGCCAACCTCACAGATCTGAAGCAAGGTATAGACATACATAAAGAATTGATTACAAATGGATTTTGTTTGAGGAGAGTGCTCTTGTAGGATGTTGAAGTAGGGTTTCGTGGGATGTTTAATCACAAGAGAGTGCAAGGTTTCACCATGGACCACAAGAAAGCTCATGACTACATCATTGAACCATGTCAACCAAAATTGTTTTTTGGGAAAAAAATTTCACCTCCTTCCATCATCAAAATGGTTTGATTGTTGTTGAATTTGTAGCTTAAGATGAGTTTCATAACTATAAATGGAAAATAAAATCCATAAAAAAGACCAACAAAATAAGGTGAGTAATAACAATGCAACCTATTATAATTTAAGAAAAAAATACTTTATTTTCCAACCTATATACACTAATTTTTGTTGGTCTTTCCCTTCCCCGCTTCGGCCGTTTATACTAAAGGAACAACATTAGCTTCAATGACACGTGCAAAGACTGACTAATGTCGACCTACTTTAGCCTATCAAAGGATTGCAGTGGTGGTCATTTCCCTACATTGATGTTGGCGAATTGACAACAGAGAGATCACCTAAAAGTTGCTCCAGTCAAAGAACGTATTCAGCTCCGTCATGCATCCGAACAGAAAACCTACAAATGAGAGTTAGAGGTATGATGTAAAATGAGGAGATTCTAACCAGGTGGGCGATTGCGCAATAAAGAGGTGCAGAAGTAAGTCTGCTAATTGATACAGCAATGAAACGTAGAAATAATTATTTCTAAATTGGTTATGGGAATGCTTAAAATACTACGGTTGCCGAGATTTTACTCTTGATAGGGATTTTGTTAAATGTATATGATGTATAGAAAATAATCTGACAGGTTGGCCAAGGAATGAACTCTCCTGAGCCATATTATTAGTACATAATCTTGACTTTTTATATCTCTGTTACATCGACAGGTTGGCCCAGGAATGGACCTTCCTTCTGAGCCAAATTATCAGTACATGGTCTTGACTTTTTATATCTCTGTTAATGAAAGAGAAACTTGATGGGGAACTCGTTAAATAAATATGATGTATAGAAAATCATGTGACAGGTTGGCCAAGGAATGAACTCTCCTTCTGAGCCATATTATTAGTACATGATCTTGACTTTTTATATCTCTGTTACATTGACAGGTTGGCCAAGGAATGGACCTTCCGTCTGAGCCAAATTATCGGTACATGATCTGGACTTTTTATATCTCTGTTAAAGAAAGAGAAACTTGATGGGGATTTTGTTAAAAAGATATGACGTAGAGAAAATAATGTGACAGGTTGGCCAAGGAATGAACTCTCCTTCTGAGCCATATTATTAGTACATGATCCTGACATTTTATATGTCTCTTACAGTGACTGGTTGGCCAAGGAATAGACCTTCCTTCTCAGCCAAATTATTAGTACATGATCTTGACCTTTTATATCTCTGTCAAAGAAAGAGGAAGTAGTTTATTTGTGTAGCAAGCGATCCTCTTTGGCAAGAAATTTGACAAAATCCGTGATTAAAAATTAAGATTGTAACAATGAAATTCCAACTGTAAATGGATTTCAAAACACCTATTATGATTGGAATAGTTCCATATAACAATTTCTAACCATCAAAACTTGTAATTTTAACAATCCGTCAACCAAATTTGGAATTCCAACATTTGAAAATCCAGCTGAATATAATATGTGTTTGTTACTGTAATAGCCTATTCCAAGAAAGCRTAGCAAAGATTTAAAGTTCAAGAGAGCAATTGCGGTTTCCCCGTGTCACCAGCAAAAGCATCAAGAAAAACGTTTGAAATCTGTACAGGCAAAATGAAATTAATTCGTGCTTATTCCAAAGAAATTTGCAGGTACATACATTGAAGGTAATAATCTTCGGAATGTAAGGGGAAGGATGGAAATTCGTGTGTAATAATAATAACAGGAGAGGTAAATTTCTAAAGCCATAAGGAGTAACATGGACCCTCCTGCTGCCGAATTCGGGATTTAGATTCAGGGTTCAGTTGAGATGGGCTTTTCTGCAACCTAAGACAGGTGCTCATACAGCCTAGGGAGCGAAGGATAAAAAAAATCAGGTCATGTAATCGACAGAAAAACCTTGTATTTTTTAACTGACCACAAATTTGACCTGAGTTTATTAATCCACCTAGATGCTTAATTTTATTAATCCACCTGGATGCTTAATAGAGCATACGTTAAAATAGATCTATTACACGACAAGACCATTCCAAATGTCAGTGATATTACAGAGAACAGTATAAACAGTGGAAGATTATTTAAAACTAGAGATAACCTAACCAGTAACTGAAGCCAATATCTCATCCGTGTGCCTAAAACAAGGCTCAATTATGGATCTGGATTATGCTTGGAATTTCAAATTTATTTGACCTGTGAAATGTAAAGTTGATGAAAATCATTTTTTTTTTTTTATAGATGTCATTTTAAAATTTATGTAAATTTTTCAAATTTATTTGACCTATGAAATGTAAAGTTGATGACAATCATTTATTTTTTATGGATGTTATTTTAATTTTTATGTAAATTTATAAGTGACAATATTTTTTTTTATGTTGTGGAGAAAACAAGCTTAATTGCTTGTGACAAGGGTATTCAAAACTATAACAACACACTGCACTAAGTACACAATTTGGATAATGCAAATCCAATTAAAAATATCATACCTCCCTATTATCAAAGTTTGACCCTAATCTAATGAAACAATATTTTCTAAAATTACACTAAATTCTAAATTATGAATCCTAAAAAATAAATCAAAATTCCATATCTAAAAAACTTTAATTTTCTAAATCCAACAACTAACATAAATATAAATATAGTGCAAAACTAACATAAATATACTGCAAAATTACACTGTTGGTATACATAATAATAACTTTAATTCCCTAAATCCAACAACTAACATAACTAGCACAGCCGACTCGGCAGAAAGGGTTCCATTCAGAACAAGAGTGGTGAGTGAGTGGACTCCAACACAAAGTGCACATATAAATGTGGTCTGCATATATTTTAATCTTCCTTAATCATTTGAACGTGGCAATTATATATTTTTACAGTAAATTTATAATGTGATTAGATAAACTTAAAAAAGTAAACATGTTAACTGATGCCTTCATAAATGCAAGGAAATTATGAACAATAAATATGACGCATTGATTATGAACAATAAATATGACTAAGAATATGGCAGCATCTTCAATGCTTAGCCATCAAATTAGAATTTAAGATTAAAAGATCATTAATTGTGCCCATTATCAATAGATGTAGACCTTTCGACATAAATATACTGCAAAACTAACATAAATATACTGCAAAATTAAACTGTTGGTATACATAATAATAACATTGGTAATTATGATAACGGGGGAGTAGAACACCCTCCCTGTTGCCTACTCATTTACTTTTATTCCTGAACGCTTCAATGAATTACAACTATCTCCTAGACTGTTGGTATACATAATAATAACAGTGTTAGTTATGGTAACGGAGGAGTAGAACACCCTCCCTGTTGCCTACTCATTTACTTTTATTCCTGGACGCTTCAACGAATTACAACTATCTCCTTGGCTGCGTATAATCCAGGCCTATATTATTTACCCTTAACCTTATAACACACATACCTACTAGCGTTTTTGAGGGGTAATCCACACTGTTACAAGTCAATTTGACACATTAATGATTTCTATGCAAGTCAGCAATGACGGGTGACTTTTATACTGACGTGTCAAATACGGGTTGTGCCACTAAATACGCATCGTAGCCCATCAAATTCCAGGCCTGATCTGGATAACTACAAAGTGCGCTCATAGCTGAAGCAATATTAGTGAATCCCTGTATATTTTCCCACGGCTATTTTGAGCTTGTCATCCGAGTCTGTTATCGACTTGGCCGCATCTAACAGTACTTACCGTGAAGTTCAAGAAATCCATGGAAAAATATGACAGGATTTTCCGGCCTGAGTACGTCACGATATTTTCCAAGTGCGTATCCTGGATAAGAATAAGTTTTCCCAAATCCCAATTATTCTTCTCAATCTGAAAAGACGTTATAGCTGCTCGATTTACATCAATGYAGCRACTCGATTTAAATAAGCACAGAGGCASCACTAATGAATTCATTCTTTTTTTTTGGATGAAGACGGAGGGTCGTCCATTGTTTATCTCTAACTTTTGTGGTCCTTATTCTACTATTGTCGTGTTATTGGCATTATTATCAAAACAACTAACTCCATATAACCTCTAAATTATTGCAAGCATTTTACCGGCCCTGTTGCCCATCCGTTCCAATCTTTATGCCACAAAAGCTTCACGCAATACAAGAGATCTTCATCGGCCTTACGGTTAACTGGACGTATTTATGAGAAGATGGTTAGACTGTACTATTCATGCTCAATTGGATCCAACTTTGAATGTTAATTACGCCGAAGGCTTTCTCTAGGGAGAGGTTTCTCTTGCCTTTCGTAGTCTGTCCACAACGAATCACTAATTTCCACGTATGTTTTTCTAATCAGTTGTGTTTTTCCAATTAATCAACAAGTGCAAGTGAATTATTAGCCTTCTCTGACCCACTTCTCCTTCAACTCAAACTACGATGGTTAATGTGGGATAATACCTAATGTTTTATTGGAGAAGGGCTAGTGTTGTGTTGGTTTTTTTACATGGGTGAGCAAAAACAAAATACTTATAAGTTTGTTTTTTCACATGAGTTAGCCAAACAAGACAGAGGTTTGTGAGTTGATTAGATAATCAAATAC
>JASDQU010100706.1:251427-273590 GCA_032191745.1 Picea mariana | reverse complement strand
CCGTCACAAGGGGTATAATGTGATCCCGGACTGCGTCAGAAATAGTCCTCTTCGCCTTGTTGTTCCTCTTCCTGTATTCTGCCACCAAGACGGGAGAAGTCACAGGAATAGTAGGAACAACCGCCTCGACTATATCCCATAGCTCGAGGTCCTCCAAGACGAAGACCATCCTGGCCTTCCAAGAAGACCAGTTACTAGCCCCAGCTAGCCTATCCTCAACTCGCATCTGAGATGCTGACATCACTGCCAATCTGCAATCCCCAACTGATGCTGCTCTGCCAAGGAACACACTGTCTCACTCCTGTCAACACAGGTGTGAAAGGAGACAATGTGAACTGACCTCACTCCCAACAGAATGGGTGTGAAAAGAGGTCAATGAAATCAGCCTCACTCCTACTGCGTAGGTGTGAAAAGAGACTGATCTCCAGGTGTCTCAAACTGCTCAAAAAATCCACTGCAAAATTCTGCCAAGTGTCAACCACTGAAGAAGTCAATGGCTGTCCTCAAAATCTGCTAAATGAAAGTATATAGCAACCACACAAATTGCTGTCCAAACTGTCCCAAAAATCAGCAAACGAAGCTCTGATACCATGTGAATTTTCCAGGTCCTATCAGCTGCCTTCTTGGTCTGTCTTTGACCAAGCAAAGGCTCTAAGTTTTCTGCTGTCTTCTTTTTAATTTTCTGCTGTTTTATAACAACCAACAGTCATTTTAGTTTTATGCTGATTGTTATGGTTGTAGTCTCAATTTGGGTGCTCTAGCATGTAGTTTCAGGCATCGGAAATTAGTACATGCATATCAAATAACTACAACACACCTAATACATCTTTTATGCTGAAATATGGACAGATCTAAGAGCTAATAACATGCATTTGTGGACACAGTATTTTTGGTCAACATGACCCTGGACAAAACCCCCCTGGGGAAAACCAGTTTAGATCTAGATGTATATATATGAGGTAAAGCAAACATGGGTTACAGTAAACACAATACAAGATGGAACCTGATACAATAGCAACTCCAGAAGAGAAGATATACAAGCTCTATCTGCCAGAAGCACTCCAGGATGGTGCGCCCCACATGTAAACTGCCAGAAATGCTCCAGAAAACAACTGTGATGCTAGAATGGAAAACCCCTCCACAGGAATGAAGCTCCTACTGCTGTCCTCACTCTGCAACTGACCTCACTGAAATCTGATGGCTAGAAATCCCACCAGGAAGGAAATAGCCTGCCAAAGCCATGCGCCCTCCTCAACAGAAGAATCTCTCCAATAAATAATAGAAGCAAGCAGCTCCAAGCTCTCCTCAAGCAAAGCTAGCGGCCTCCTCCTACAATCCTCATGCATATGACCTCATCTCCATAGCTAGAGTCCTCCTCCTCATGCAAGCAAAACCCTCTATGAACAATGCGCCCTCCTTAGACTCCTTTGCCCCTCTTTAGGCAAGAATAGGGTAACCTAAGAATAGATGGTTGAGATCAATCCAAATGAAGGGATGAGATCTCACCAAATTATTCTAACTCATAACCCACTTTTGGGTTAAGTTCCCTAAGTCTACTTATGTCTCCAAAATCACCAAAAAGTGATTTAATGTTCACTTTTGCCAAAAGTGACCAAAATGCACTTTAACCAAAGTCAAAGTGAAAATAGACAAAGTACTAGGTACAAAGTGTCTAATCTTTCCCACATGTGCCAAGGAGGACAAAAGCACATGGGAAACACCTCCCAAGGTACAAATCTCAACAATAGTGGTGCACTTCTCGTTTTGTTTCCCTACTTGGCACATGTGTTGGGACTTTTCACAAGGTTGCTAGTTCAGGTGGTAACATGGACTATAAAAGTCTCAGATTTGAAATAACTATTTTATTAATCAAAAAATACATTAGGAGTTGGGATTACAAAGAACATTGTCCTGGGATTTTTGTTCTCTTCTATAGAGCTTGATACTCAGAGAATGTTTACAATAAGAAAGAGAATGGAGAAGATGAGAACTAGATGAAAGCTATCTGTTGTTGCAAATTGTGATACTTCAGGCAGATCTTTGATATCTACTGGCTTCGATCTTTATGTTTTCCCTCTTCAACTACATAAGTTAAAATATCAAAATGAATAACCTCCTTGGTAAAAGTGTTAAATCTGAGTATTTATATGCTACTTAGAGAAGCATGACCAATATTTGTTTTTGAAGGCTCTTTGAGTCGAATAATTTCATTTAGTCCTTTGGTTTAGCAGGTTGTTTAGTCGAAATTTTCAGCTAACTCATGTTTAGGCCCCCCCCACTCTCTCTTAATCCCACAAAATCAAGAGCCCGTAAGTGAAATTCTCCCTTAGCAAATCGTTAAGTTGCACACGTGGAGGAGCCTATCCACATGTACTCTTCTCATTGGGCCATTTGTCCTTCTGGAGTATGGATATCTGCTTGACCGTGTAATTAAATCTCGGTGAATGTGTTCGAACTCTGAGATCATGCGGGAGAATTGGTTCGAACAATGTATACGTGGCTCGATGGAGGCATCGGGCTCGATCGGTCAATCGATGGTTCAAACAATGTATAAGGGGCCCAATGGAGGCATCATGCATCAGTCGATTAGTGGTCTTGAACACTAAGCAAGGGCTTGATGGGGGTATCAGGCTGATCTTTGAATTGGCCTTCTCGAACACCTCAAACTCCTCGAACTGCATGCAAAGATTCTCAGTCAATTGGTGGTCTTGAACACTAAGCAAGGGCTTGATGGAGGCATTGGGCCCCATTGGGCTCAATTAGTCAATTGACAGTTCAAACTTTGCATAAGGGGCCCAATGGAGGCATCATGCTCCATCAGTTAATTGGTGGTCTTGAACACCAAGCAAGGGCTCAATGGGAGCATCAAGCTAGTCTTTGAATTGGCCTTCGCAAATGCCTCGAAATCCTCAAACTACATGCAAAGATTCTCTGTAGATTCCCTTGAGGATGTGGAGATTTTGTCCACGTGGTGCCTTCCCATAGGGCCACCTATCACTCTTAGACATTCCAAGTCCACATGTGTTTCTTCGATCATGCCACTTGTCCTGTTGTGGTATGGGAGTTTGCTTTGCCTTTGAAAGACATCATTTGTTCAAATAGTGAATTGGGTCAAGTGAACACTAAATTTTCCCACAAAGGGCCCATTGGGGTCATCGGCTTGATCAGTCAATCAATGCCCTCAAGCACTAAGTAGGTGAACCAAGGGCTCGATGGGGGCATTGGGCTTGATCTTTGAATCGGCCTTCTCGAACACCTTGAAATTCTGGAACCTCGTGTAAAGATTCTTGGAAGATTCCCTTGATGACAAGGAAATTCTCTATTGACGTGGAGATCCTGTCCATGTGGCACCTTCCCATAGGGTTACCTAACACTTTCGAACTCCATGTGGCAGGCGGTGACGTTGTCCACATGGAGATCTTTGACCACGTGTTTTCTTTTGATCATGCCACTTGTCCCACCATGGTATGAAAATTTTGCCTTACCTTTGAAGTTTTATCCTTTGTTCAAACTGTGAAATCGGTCTTGGATAACATGAGTTAGTGAGCAGGGGTCCTAATATCCCCTAGCCTAGGGATAACTAAGGAGATCACGTCTCGAGGCCCACAGGTCCTAGACATGGAGTACCGAGAGCCAGACGACTTGAGCATGGCCCTAGAGGGCCCCTCTTTTCTTCAGTGCAGTCCACTTATCACCAGCAATAGTATCTATCACAACAGCCTGGTCGTGAAGTAGTGGTGAGTCTTGCTCCATGAGGTAATGAGTCCGGGTATCATGGTATGTATCACTCTGATTTTTGAAGCACTTGAATATGTTGTATTAAATCCTTCTTCATTTCATGACGTTTGCTTGGAAATTATGCTCTTTGCCTCGTTCATACTTGGAAGGGTGACATGATGCCCTAGTAAGTTGATTTCCCTTTAGGATGAGTTGCCACTAGGTGGATCTGTGAAAATTCATTGTCCGTTCCCTCCATACTTATCACTTTCCATCTTTATTCCTTTCATCTCCCCTATCCTTGTTTGGGCATTGGGATTGGCTACACTAGGAAGGGTTGTACCTTACCTCGTGGGAAGAAGGGGCTAAAGGCCCAGAGGGTAAAAGTAGCTGGCACAAGTTAAAAGCCAATGTTGAAACCTTCGAGATGCTTCACCCAGGGATCCCCGAGAAAGCAATGAAAAGCTTCTCAGTAAGAAAAGGGGACCTATAAGTTAACATAAACACTCAAGGTACTAGTTGATGGATAGGAGCTCTCATCACGAGCCAACCTATTATGACCATGGGCATGTAGCAGTATGACACTACCACCTATCTGGTCACCAAACCAGGGTAGTGGCTCTTGGTGGCATAGCCAAGAGAAAGGGGGTCTCATCACGAGCTAGCCTTCTCATTTCTGTGAAATGTTTGTGGATAACGCTGTTACCTCTGGTCATCAAGCCAGGATAGTGGCCCTCAACTATTTCCTTCAAGCACAAGAGCAAAAGATCAAAAGAAAGAAAGCTAAGAGTAAAAGGCAATGAATGGGCTAGGAAACAATTGCATTTATGACAAGGTGCAACTCGCCCTCAACAAAGGCACCCACAGGTAAGACTTTACATTTCCCTGTTATTACATGCGCTCCATGCCCAAATATTTACCCCATGCCACCTCATACACTTACATGACTTGGACTAGATCCCACTTGGGAAACATCCCAAACTTAAGAGAGGTTAGCCCAATATGACACCCTGAGACCTTCTCTAAACCTAACTTGTCAAATTGCATAACGTCTTTGAGCATTTGTCTGGGTTAAGGGGGGTTTTGATGCACATGTTTGGGTAATTTAATTATTGGATGTGATTTACATGCTATGATCCCTGTGACTTATGAACCCCTAGAGGGCGTACTTGTTGTTGCTGCAGGACCTTGCTCGATGGACAGGTGCACATGAGGGAATGATTAGATTGAACCTTCATAGGGCTCAAATCCCACCGATGGATGCTGAGACCCCAGCCAAGGGGCATGACAAGGATTGAAAACTTGCACCGGGAGAATGAAGGACGTTGCCTTTGGAGGCACCTTGGCAGACCTAGACCCAGGGGATCTTGCTCCTCCCACATGGACGTTAGCCCTTGAGGGCCTTGGATGTCATCATGGATACCCTAGATGTCATCCAGAACTGGTCTTGTCGTCTTGGACGACATTTATGAGGCATTGGCACATGTGGGAAGGATTTCAGGTCTTTGGAGGCCCAACGTTTCACCTTCTCTGCCCAATGTTCCATACTTGGGGCTCAACGTCACCCTAGAGGGGCATGACGTCACCCCTGGAGTGATTTTTCGATGCAAATTAATTTTATTTTGTCCAGATTTAATTTGTGTAAAAACCTGGCCAGGTCGGCCCAGTAATTATGAACTGGAATTAATTTTAGGTTAAATTTTGTATAAATAAGCAGAAAGTGACATTCATTTTCATCACAACTTGTCCTTGGAGACAAGGTCTGAAATTTGCACGCTATTAGGGTGATTGGCTGAAATAGTGAGGCGCCACTCTTGTTTAAGTCTTATCTTTGCAACTTGGATAAAAAATATGATTATTCTTGGTGCAAGTAGAATCTGCATTTCGTCATCTATTGAATGGTTTTATTTTCTCATACAAGATTATGAAATTGCATGGTGTATTTAATGCTTGAAGTAAGAAACTTAAGTTGCTACTTTCTTACTTTTTATTTTCCAAGATTTCACTAAATTGATCTAGTAACTAGTGAAACCCTAGTGCCCTAAAGTGCTAACACTTTAGAGGTTTGCATTTGGTTATTATTGCATGAATATTTGCTCCATAAAAATGCTAAGGAGAGCAAGGCACTAGGGCCTATAAGTGCTACACCCTAGCACTTTGTTTCTTGAGGTCAAAATCTAGGAGGAATTAAGTTGCTACTCCTCCTAGACTTTTTTCCCTCTTAGACTTTTGTGTATTATAATTAATTAGCAGCCTTAGAAGAAGCCGCCATCTTTGACTCCATTACCCTAGAAAGGCACTAACCATCCTCCTTTGACCTTTGACACAGATCATCAACTTTCAAGCTCAATTTCCTACTTGATACTCTACTAACCTGAATTAACTTCCTAACCTAGTCTAGAAATACTAACAACTAATTTGCTGCTGTCATAATCACTGCTACAGCTATCATTTTGCAGCTTATATCAGCCTACTAACCATCTAAGTCATTCCAGAATTTGTATAAGGCAAGGTACTATCAATAAGTGTTAAAGTGTGTGTTTAATTGCCTTTCTAAAGTGCAAATTCTGAAGCTGTTACCGCTGTCATAGCTGCTGTTACAGCCACTGTTGCAGCCCCTAACGGCCCTAAAATCATCCATAAAACCATTGAGCATTTGTACTAAGAAAACTATAATCATTGGATATTGAATTAGTGTCTTATTGCTTTATTATAGTACTTTTCTGAAGTGGTTTCCATTGCTGTCATCATCATTAATTTATGCTGTTATAAATGTTTGGACAGCCATTTAAGTCATTTATTGACTTGTGTTAATCTTGAAAATCGTGAGTGACAAAGTATTATTAAGTTTGCAATCCCTTTTAGATCTTGTCTTGTCATCATAACTTGCAATTTTCAAGACACATTGCTGCTGCTATGATCTCATCTTTATATGTAACTTGTTCTAGCAGCACATAATTTGTCTAAGAAGTCACTGATTATAATCGTTGATATCATTGTTATTACTAATGTTTGATGTTTCATTGGTAAAGGGCAGGTACAAACCTACTTTCACTTTCCCTTGTCCCTTTGAACTTTACCCAAGTGACTTCTTCTGTTGAGTGACCTAGAGAGAGGGGTGGGTTTTCACTGTGTCTTTCTACCTTTCATCAACCAACTAGGTCCTGGGACGTCTCCCTTGGAGTGAGGTTTTCCTTCTAAAAAGAAAGAGGTACCCTATTGGGGTGACAGTGATAGGGCTACTTCCGTGTTATGTCAATCTAAGCCTACTTACCTTTAGGCTTTGGGCAAGTATAGATTGTGCGATAAGTTATAACAGGTCCCAATGGGGCCATTGGTCCCGATGTGCAAATTGGTTGAGAAAATATTCAAACCAGTGCAAAGGGGGCCTGATCAGGAGATTGACACTGATGCAGAAATTGATTGAGGCAACCTTCAACTAGTTATGAGAGGGTCGGATTGGGAGATTGGCCCAGTGTCGCTGGGAGCACCTTCTCAGGGGTTGCTCCCCCCATTGGAATTGCGCTCCAAGCGGGAGCATCTAGGGAGCGCCCCCGGGAGCATGCTCTGGGGCTCCCTAGGATGCTCCTTGCCACTATGGGCAGTGTGATGCTCCCTGGGTGCTCCTTGGACACATTCAACCTAGAAATGTTGGCAATTAATGGTAATGTTGAATTTCCTTTATCTTTCCTATTTATTATTTTACTTAAATTTTTAACATTACCATTAATTGTTTCAGGATGCTTGAGTGGTTCGAACCTCATCGGACTTGATATGGAGGAAGTAGAATTTAATATGCCATTCAAAATTTAGCAGACTCAATAGTTTTTAGGATGCCAGGATTGATGGGATTGCAACTTTTTTTCATTGGATTCTATCACGTATGAGGGTATGTGATTGACATTTAATCAAGAGCACCAAGCACTTATGTACCCCAATATTGGTGGTGTTGATTGTTGAATTCATTTGTTATGGCCTTAGCAAAAATGTACCCTTCACTCAAACCAAAATCATTGATTAGGCATTTTAAAGCTTTTTCTACCATATTTTAAGGCTTGGATTAGGTAGTTTCATCAAAATTGGGTGGTGTTGATTGATGTCCCTAGAGGATTGAGGTAGAGGAAAAGGCTAGACAAGAGGGAAAGGATGAAGGATGATACTCATGATGATGATCCCAATATAAGCGATGGTGGAACATTGCTTGTCATTTAAATGTTCTTGCTCGTTTATTCACAATGCTTTCTTTCAAAGTTTCAATATAATAATTAATGTACTATGGATGGCATTTCTAACTTCATAATAATGTTGCATTCATCTACAAGTAGCACAAATATATACACACACACATACACATGGCCGAGGCAACATTTGAACAAGTGTAGAGGGGGCTTGATTGGGAGGTCGACCTCTACGCAGAAATCAATCGAGGCAATACTCGAACAAGTGTAGCGGGGGTCCAATTGGGAGATTGGCCTAGATGCAGAAATTGACGGAGGCAACATTCAAACAAGTGCAAGGGGATTCCGATTGGGAGATTGACCTAGACGTGAAAATCGACTGAGGCAACATTCAGACAAGTAAGGGGGTCCCAATTGGGAGACTAGTCTCAATGAGCAAATTGGCCAAGGAAACATCGAACTAGTGCAACGGGCGTTCAGTGGGAAATCTGCTCCGATTGGAAAATCAACCAAGGCAAACACTTGACAAGAGTAGAGGGGTCCCGATTGGAAAATTGGCCCTGATTTGGAAATAGGGTTGGAACAAAGTTTGAGAAAGGATGAAAAAACCAAGTTTTTAGCCATTTGTGAAGGATGCCAACTGCTAAAGGATTGAGAGAAATTTGGCTAAGTGTGAAGGATCCTTGAAAATGTGAAATATGTGGAGGTAAGGCTTGGTTTTGAATGTAGTCGACTAGTCAAGTGCTTTGGGCCCAAGAGGTGATGGTAGGTTCAACAAGGTGATAACATAACACATTGACGTTGACTTCACTATACTTCTACGAGAGGCCACCTTCACTAAGTTGTGGAATCATGTTGGTGTGGGTGGTATGGAATTTAGGGGGGTTCTTGTGGCCCCTTGCTCACTATTAAGGGGGGAAGTAAATCTTGTGTTCTAGTGACTTCTCTTTGTGCCCCGTTGTTCAACTCAAGGGGGTTTGTTAGAATTATTTGTTGATGTTTGGGCAGCATCGGGCAGACATTCTTCTGGGATTGGTCATGGTAATTTGACCAGTGGAGAATGGCCTTGGCGTAGTCTTCAAAGGACATAAGACTCGAGGTGTTGATGGTTCTCAAGGAGGCAACATCGGGCAAACATTCACTCACAGGGGTGTACCTGTGGTGAATGGCCCAGGCGTAGTCTTCAAAGGACAGAAGACTCGAGGTACCGGTGTTCCTCCAGTGTGTGGTAGCATCGGGCAGACATTCACCCACATGGGTGTACTTGTGGTGGACCTTCTCCTAGATTGGGATGCAGACCAAGGGAGATAGGATACATTTATCACAAGGGTGTACTTGTGGTAAATGGGCCCAGGTGTATTCCTTCCTTGATCATGACAAGGAGTGATATGGACTCGAGGTGCTTTCCACATGTCAGATAACATCGGGCTGACACTCACTCATAGGGGTGTACCTGTAGTGAATGGATTTGGTGTGGTGTTTGTCCTTAGTCACGGTGATTTGACAAGGATGGGTAAAAGAACCGAGGTGCTAGACACAATTATGTGGAGAAGAATCATCAACATGGCTCATGAGAAACTTTTCTATGAAAGAAGAAAGCCAAGACGACAATTCAAAGAGCATTAAAATATTAAAGAAACCCCGAAAAAACATTAAATGAATTATTGTGGACAAAAGAAGAAGTCATCCTCACAAGTAAAATAAAGGTGACTCAGGCAGTATAAATAAAGGTTGGATCATTTCATTTTGACACAAAAAAACACACAACTCTCCTCAGCTAGTGCACAAGTCTAGTGCAACAACAACAACAGTTCCCGTGAAATTCTTAAGGAGCATCTTGAGAAGATTTCTATGGTGAGCTATCTTTGTCTAGTGTTGTGCTATCCTTGAGGGATCTCCCTCGCTAGGGCACAACTTTCTTTGTGGTGGTTTCTTCATTGAATGGTGATGTACTTTCTGGCCTGAATTCTTCTCAAGAAAAGTTGTTGGGTTTTCCCCCAAGGTTGGGTTTCCCAGGGTAAAAATATTGTGTCTATTGTGCATGACTATCTCTCTATGATTCTATTATTTCCACTGCGTTTTTATTTCAGTTGAAATTTTCAGTGTGTAATTATTCTATGATAACATTGGCATCAAAATTTGTTTGAAATCACAAGGCAATAATTATCAGATCTGGAAATTAGAAAAATCAACATTATTGTTGTAATTTGTACATGTGGCCAAGACACATTCATATATATAATTAGTGTGCTTATAATTGTGGCTAAGGCCACACTTTAATTTTTTGTTTTATTACTAAGTGTGGTTAAGGTTGACTTAGTCAACTTTGATAGGTAGGCTCAATAACCTTCTTGAGGAGTGCACCCTACTTATGGGGCCTTGTAATGCCTCTTAGGAGGATGTTGTTCTTGAGTTGTTTATAATAACAACTCAGAATTCATTTGTAAATCATCTTTTTGATCATTGAGCTTAGGCTCTTTAATGTAAAGTCTTTAAGCCTACTGACAATGTACATTTTTGGCGTTCTCTTGTGGTGAGAATATTTTATCTTTTATGTGCATTTGTGCATCTCATGTGTAGCACACTCATGCTTGGGCATCTTTCTCTCTTTGGTTCTCTTTTGGTTCAACGCTAACACACTTATTTAGGATTGTTTTTTCTCTTTTTATTGCGAGTTTATGGGTTGGTGTTTTGGTTTCATTTGACCCCTAGTTTCATTTGACCTCTCTTTCTGTTTGCGGTCTTAACAAAAAGTACATCGATACATTTACGTAGGAGTACAATGACGTTTTTAAGGAACCCATGGGAGTACCTTTACATTGCTTTGTCCAACATCATATCAATTTTGTTCCTAGAGCTTTGTTGCCCAACAGACCCTTGTACCAAATTACGTTATTGAAAAATACAAGATCTCTTGTAGGAGGGACATATAAGGGTGAGTGATTCTCCGTATGAATTCCCTATTGCATTTGCTTCAAAGAAAGATGGCGCTTGGCACCTTTGCATTAACTATTTTTCCCTCACAAAAGTATGGTCAAGAATAGGTAACCATTGTTGTACATTAGAGACCTTCTAAACTCTTTTGAAGGGAGATAAATTCTTCACAAAGATAAATTGAATTTAGTAACATTAGGTTTGTGTGGAGCCTTTACGTGTTTGGAAGATGACACTTAAGCAAAGGATTGATTGTATGAGTGGTTGGTGATGAAATCAAGCTTAACCATATAGAAACAACCTTCAAGCACCTAATGAAGGATGTTTTGCAACCATTCATAAATAAAATAATTGGTGTTTATCTTCATGATGTTCTCACTTTTAGCAAGATCAACACCTGTAGCACATTGACCTAGTTCTCAAAACCTTGTGTGACAATAGGCCTTTGAAGAATTGAAGTGCAGATTGTGCCTTGTGCTTGAATTGCGCCTCTTTGATCTCCATCAACCTTTTGAGATTTAGGTTGTCATGTTTGGTATGAATTCAATGTGGTTATTTTTCAGCATGGGCACCTACTTGTACACCACTCATATGAATTTTTTTTTTAATGATGTTGTTCACAATTTTTCAACTTATGATCTCGAGCTTGATGCAATCATTCAAGTTGTCAACCCATAGCGACACTATAGTTTGGATAAGGGGGTTGCTATCCATTTTGGCCATTATCATTTACAATTTGTGTAGACACAAAACAAATTGTAGAGCATGCGTTGACTGAAATGGGTGATGTACATGCAACACTTCCATCTTGTGATCAAGCACAAATTGTTAGCTTTTGGGTTGCTCTGAAAGTGTTTACACCATGCTAGGGGTGCCTTCATGTGACGTGGGGTGCAGGGAGAAACCCTAGCCCCTTAGTTGTATCTTAGACCTTTTGGTTGACATTTGGAGAGCTTTCTATAGGTGGTTGCTTGACCTTGGACATGGTGCTAGAAGTGGTGCACTTCTCGAGGAGGTGGTTATTGTATGTGGCATTAATATCTTCTACATGGCGCATGTATTGGGAAAATGGTTGCTTGCATGGGAGATGGACCTACCTTGGAGAATGAGCGCTGG
Source organism: Picea mariana (assembly GCA_032191745.1). Lineage (NCBI taxonomy): Eukaryota > Viridiplantae > Streptophyta > Pinopsida > Pinales > Pinaceae > Picea > Picea mariana. Next base: position 261,645 of record JASDQU010100706.1, on the reverse strand, counting down.
AGACTAGGATGACAAGAACGTGGCCTTGGGAGCATTGGGACCATGTGGCATACTTTAGGAGGATGAGTGCTTGACATAAGGATGCTTGGGTTGATTTCACATTACTTGGGGTTGGTTGTGGACCAGTGACACATATGTTGAGGAGCGTTGGAGCATTGGATGCTTGTCTTGGAGAGCAAGCAAACTTGTGATGAGGAGCGCTTGACACTTACAGTCCATGCTTGGAGAGCACCCCACTTGAGGATTGAGCTCTTGACATATGTACACCTGAGAGAGAGAGCACTTCACTAGGAGACCTTATCTTGTGGATTAGATTAGGTTGACTGTGGATTTAGTCCACCTTTCTATTGTTGGCCTCCCTCACTTATTCTATATAAAGGGAGTAGATTGCCTTTATATGAATGTACTTGTTATTCTATCTTTGTAAATGTCTTGGAGAGGTCTTGGTGCTTGTGTGATGCAAGAGAGGGAGACCTAGGGTTTGTGATGTAAACTCTAGAGAAGACATGAAGATGAATTCTAGTGCTAGGGATGATCTTTAGTCTTAGCACTTATGTGATGCAAGAGAAGAAGGCCGAGGGGTTATGTGATGCAAACTATAGAGAAAGAACATAGAGCGCTAAAGGGATGTAGTAGTCATTAAATTATTGTATCTTGTTGATGAACTTATCTTGAAGTCTTTGTACTTGTGTTGATGCACAAACCATAGAGAAGACATGATGTACTAGGGTTTGATGTCTTTGTGTGAGAAGGAGCTAAGTTTTATGGAAAAGAAATCCTATTGAAGACTTGGAGCACTTTTCTTGGAAGGCTTCTGTGTTGTAAGCTTGGAGAATCTCTTAGATGATTGTTGCAATGCAAGTGGAAGATCTAGGGTGGACTTGTTGGTGTTGATGCTAACTTATTGTTGAGCCTTTGGAGTGGCTAGGAGTAGCTTGGTTTGTTGCCTTGCCAGGTCATGTTTGTTGATTAGGGTTCATAGTTGGAGTGTCCTAGAGTGTGATAAGCTTGAAGGAAATGTTGGGTTGGAGATGTGTTATATTCTTTGCAGGTAGATTGTGCACCCATGCACGAGGTGTTAGTCGCAATGTGTAGACCATGCACCTACGCAGAAGGTCTTCACTGTGCTAGGCATGATCCAATATCCATTTTTGGTTATTTTTGTGCTTTTTTCGGGAAATGGTTTTTTTGTCCATTGTAATCTAATCTCAGTTAAGGGATTAGGGTTGTAATCTAATTCAAGTTAGAGGATTAGGGTTTTGGATGCTACAAAATGCCTAAATATTGTATTGTGAACAATTAAGTTAATATAAGGAAAAGAGAGAGGTGCGACTCTAAGTTCGGTTGGTTTTCCTGGTTAAGGGTTTCCAAGATAAATCTTTGTGTATTGTGTGTGTTCCATTGTTTACCTTTTGTTTTGCTTGAAAATTTGTATGCATTGCTCAACTTGTAAAGGTTTAAAACTTACATGTTGTACCATCGTGTGATAAGTTGATTGGTATGTACTTGTAACTTCATTTGATGTATATATGAAGTGTACCTTACTGTCCAAACTTTGTGTACTTGCAGATCTGATGTTCAGCTTATATTCTCCTGGTGATTGAGCAGTTTCTAGTGCTGGTTATATATGTTGATTTAACATAACAAAAAGCAGTGCCAAGTAAACAAAAACTAAGAGGACAGATTTTTGGCTGTAACAAATCTGTTGTTCATAAGTAATTTTCAGATCTGTTAAATGTTGGGGATTGTGCCCTTAGGATTGTGAATCTTCTCCCCTTGAAGTACATTGTTTAGATGTTTATTTTCTTGGGCTGTCCTATGTACTTTGGTTGGACCGAGGTGAAATATATGCTGCTTTTATTTATATTTCACATTCAGCCATAAGGCTGAAAGTTCATAGGAAATAGATCCCAGAAACCTCAAGTTTTGATGTGAAATTTCCAAGTTTGTCTTAAGCACAGATTTCACGAAATTTCCACACAAACTTGGATCATCCAATTGCACAATGGATAGCTTGAGAAAATCACCAATGAGCACCTCACTAACTATTTTGGACACTTGTGGACATTAAACCCATGATTGGTAGAACCAATATATTGCAGACTTAGTGTTGCCATAGACACATGCAAATCTCCTCTCCATTGAATTCAATGGAGGCTTCTTGTGTGATAACTTGTATTGTCTTGGAAAGTTGTGTGTTCCAACAATGGTAGTGTTAGAATATAATGGATGTGCTCGTTTTACCATTGACAATATCACTATTGTCACCCAACCATAGGCTGAAGCCACCCTCCGAGCACCTTAACCTTGACAGAGAATCACTCCGGAAGCAAACCCTAGGCTAGATAGCCAAACAAAGGGTAGCGCACCTTTCCCCAAGGATAGCGCACCAACAAGAGCTGGTCAGATAGTCCAAACCCTAGCCAAGAGATAGTCCAAGCCAAAGCCGATTTGCTAGCTACAGCAGCTGCAATGGCAACTCTCCTCCAAACCTGCGCACAAAACTGGGCACTGCAGTGCACACAACTGCTGCTTTGCAATTCTGAGACTGCCTGCCAGAATGAGAACTAGCCTCCTGTATTTATACTAATTCTGGCTAACTGCCTGGGCCGACTTCTCATTCTGGGTATCTGTCTGTTCAGTGTATATTAATTCTTCTGGCCGACTTCTTCTCTTGGAGGCTAATAACCTAATACAAGTTATCCTCTTGAGCCGACANATTTATACTAATTCTGGCTAACTGCCTGGGCCGAATTCTCATTCTGGGTATCTGTCTGTTCAGTGTATATTAATTCTTCTGGCCGACTTCTTCTCTTGGAGGCTAATAACCTAATACAAGTTATCCTCTTGAGCCGACATGTCTTCTAGGGTTATTAGCCAACTCATTAGGGTTTCTTCTTGCTTCCCGGAATATTCTATTCTCGTCAGGTCTACACGTGGAGGTAAATACCTCCCACATCTACCATAATATCAACACTTCCTCCTAGCTAGGGAGGTATTACAGGTAATGGTCTTGAGCACAAAACATACCATTCACTCGGTAGCAACAACATAGTCGTCTAGACTATCTTATGACTAGATCATGAGCACCATCATCATCATTAGTGTCATCAGCTGCATCATCTCTCGAAACGATACTCTATCTGAGTAATCAGACATGATGCTCACTCCATAGAGTGACACATGAGTCATTCTTCTAATCTGGACATACGTCCTAGAAGAGTAGATGTTTTGAACCATTTTCCATTTGGGAAATCTCTGTCCTTTAATCATCCATCTGGTTGATAATCATTTACCAAATTGCTGATAGTCTTCAAGGCAATCAAAACAAAATAGAACACAACTGTGTCTATCCATAGTAGTACATAACTACAATCCAGTGGTACACTACCACACCAAGTAGCAAACAAGTACTTGATCAGTAACGTATAGTCACGAACAGTGGAACACATCCACCACAGTAGTATATATCTACTGTCATACAGTCTTCATAACAATCATCTGATATCAACCTGCACAGAAACAATGTTATGACATAAATTGAATCATCTGGGCCATTCTTCCACTCACATCTGTGAGATCTCGGAAGAGCATTTGCCCTCAAAAAGTAAGACATCAATGATGAGCTATTTGGACTATTCTTCTCAAGCAAGGAAGAATAACTGTCCCGATTTCTGAGCCTGGACCATTCCTCACCCTGGGCCATTCCTTCGACACCAAACAAAGTGTAACTTGGAGAGAATGAGTCTGCCCTAAGGAATGCCTGTCCCTGCTTGCTGAGCCTGGACCATTCCCCACCCTGGGCCATTCCTCCGGCACTAAGCAAAGTGCAACCTGGAGAGAATGAATCCACCTTAAGGAATGACTATCCAGACCATTTCATCTGTTAACCACAGGAGGAAAAGACTGTCCTGTACCAACCTCCAAAACATACCATTCCTCATGTTAACCACAATGAGAAATCATTGTCCGGCGAGGCGGGCCAGTCTTCTTGAGTAACCCTCAAGAAGAGAGACTGCCCTAGACCACTTCCCATGTTAACCACAATGGGAAGTCACTGTCTATGGTACATCAACAATCTGGAACATTTTCCGAACTGGAAAATGTCTGTCCGTCAGAACTCTCAATCCACTTTCCGAACTGGAAAGAATCTGCTCATCCTGGATCATTTTTCGAACTGAAAAATGACTGTCCATCAATCAATAATACATCAGTGCTCCCTCCCAACTTGGGAGTCATCTCTTCCTCTTTCAATAAGGAAGTCGTCTCCACGAACTCCAGCTTGAGTACGCAAACTCTTTCATCTTGGATAGAAGCTTTACCACAATGTTTGCTAATCTGCTCATCTGTGGAGATATGTATTGGAGAACCACTTTCTCCTTTCTGGCCTTTATCACGGATAATGTAATGCTTGATTTCAAATGTACTTTGGTCTGGAACACTGGTTTTCTCTGAAGGCTTCATGTAGCTCTGATCAATAAAGTATATCATTGTTGGAAAACTGGAACATATCCATGTGGCACTTCTTCTATCATCATGAGATCTGATCTTCTGAGTAATCATCTTGATACAATATCTCTATTATAGAAAATCTTCACCACACTTCTATTGTGCACTGGAGGTTCTCCACCAAGTTATCTTTTTCCATTTGCATACAAGGGTCTCTTTCTGGTATGCTTCAAAGTCTTGAGGTTGCTCTTCATACACTCTTTGTTCAATTGTTTTGGAGAACAGTCTTAGCATTCATCTGATGTAGAACTTCAACCCATGGATGTTGCAGATGATATAATGACTCATGTAGAGGTATGTCTGGTTTACTGGAACAAGTAATCATCATAGTCTTCTCTCTCCATCTGGGAGAACCTCTAGTTCTGGATCTTGCAATGCTTGCATATCACAACTTTCAGTTCCTCTGCTTGATTGCTTTTATTGAGTTCATATCAAGTTGGTAATCTTGTGATTCTTAATACAGTGACTGGTTGTTCTGGTTTCTCTTTCTTTCTTGGAATCTTCATGTTTTCCTAATGTTTTTCTTTAGCTCTTGGGTCCATGGAATTACTTATAGATTCCATGCCCTAAAGATTCCACTTCTTCCTTTCATTATAAAATCATGGATGTGGATGGACAACTAGGGATACTTTAAGGCTTCTCTTCTAAGAAGACTTCTTCTAAGGTTGAATTGAACACGTACTGTCTTTCATGGTTGCTACAATGGATGTATCCTTCATCATCTTCAGTGGATCATAGGATTATCTCCCTCCTAATCCTTGCTTCATGTATGAGTGCATATAATCGGCTCCTTCTGTCTAACAGAGTCCACGCTTCCGTCTGCATCCTTATTGTCTTCTGTAATATATAATCGGCTCCCTTCGTCTAACAGAGTCCACGCTTCCATCTTATTGTCTTCTGCAAAACGTCATAAGTCTTTCTCCAATTTCTTCTTGATTGCTGACTTCTTTCTGTCTTTGCTTCTTCTAAGTCTCTTCATGATTGATTCTGATTTCGACTTATCTTGTAATATCTTCCACATGATTTGTATGATCTCACTTGTATAATGATAGCAATCCTTATCTTGTTGTTTTTCCATAGGTATGGTTCTTCTTGGAACACATTATCTTCCAAGAGATAGATATACAAGATATGTACAGAGACGATGCAAACAAGATATGTACAAGAACTAAGAAGAGTATTGTTACCTTTAGAAGAAGAAGTCTCTTTCATCCTGCTTAGTCTTCTTTGTAGGTTCCTTTTCTTCGACAACTGATTCTTTGTGTTTCTCCTTCCTTTTCTTTAGCTCGGGACAATGATTCTTGTAGTGACCATACTTTCGACAATTGAAGCATTGTATTTTTGAAATATCTTTCTCTTGATTTGGCTTCCTCCTTGAACCAAACTTCCTTTTGTTCCTGAAATCCTTGAATCTTGCTGTGAAGGTTTGATCATCGTACTTCTTTTGGGGTTTCTCTTTTGCACTGATCCTGGATTCTTCTTGAGCACAAGTCCAAAGTTCTTCAAATGTAGGATACTCCTTCCTTGTGTTCATGCTTGCGGCAAATGCATCCCACGTCTTGGGAAGACCATTGAGTACTATGTTTACCAATTCCTTCTCTGAAATGATCTCTTCAATAGCTTGTAGTTGATCTCTTAACTGGGAGATCCTCACAAAGTATGATGTTATGCTATCATCATCATTCATCTTCATGTCACGGAGCTCATTCTTTCGACTCATTATTTGTCCAATGTTTCTAACTGAGAAGAGGTTTGTTAGGGCATTGTACATCTTCTTCGATGAGTCAAGACGGGAGATGTAGGGTATCAAGTGGTCTTTTATAGAGTCCACTATGATACTCATGGCATTGATATCACCGTCTTTGAACTTCTGCATAACTGCAACGTTCTGCGGTTCCTTTTCTTTTCCTTCTTCAAACTCTGGTTACATGATCTTTACTTTCACGATATTCAACACTTTATTCTTGGCAAGGATGAGGTCGATCCTTGTCTTCCACGCTTTGAAGTTAGAAGCTCCATCTAACTTGTTCTCTGACTTCATAGAGTAAGTCATGGCTGCTTTGACTTGGTCAACCCTAGATTTGACCAAAAACTCAAACTTGACGTCTTGGCTTGCCGAGAGTATCAGGAGATGCGCTAGGTTAGGGCGCACTGATCTGTCCGGAAATTAGGTCAATCCCTTCACTTAAGGTGCCTCAACGAGAGGATTAGGGTTTCTGCAACTGCACCTGCTAGTAACCTTAGTGGCAGTGCTATGGTGACTGCTCCTGCTAGAAACCCTAGCGACAATTCTTCAACGAGCTCAATATCCTTACGGCTATGTTTCCTTCCAGCGGTTAGACTGAATGAAGGAGTTGTGGGCCCATAACCTGTTAGAATATAATGGATGTGCTCATTTTACCATTGACAATATCACTATTGTCACCCAATCGTAGGCCGAAGCCACCCTCTGAGCACCTTAACCTTGATAGAGAATCACTTCGGAAGCAAACCCTAGGCTAGATAGCCAAACAAAGGGTAGTGCACCTTTCTCCAAGGATAGCGCACCAACAAGAGTTGATCAGATAGTCCAAACCCTGGCCAAGAGATAGTCCAAGCCAAAACCGATCTGCTAGCTGCAACAACTACAATGGCAACTCTCCTCCAGACCTGCGCACAAAACTGAGCACTGCAGTGCGCACAAGTGTCGCTCTACAATTCTGAGATTGCCTTCCAGAATGAGAACTGGCCTTCTGTATTTATACTAATTCTGGCTAACTGCCTGGGCGGACTTCTCATTCTGGGTATCTGTCTGTTCAATATATATTAATTCTTCTGGCCGACTTCTTCTCTTGGAGGCTAATAACCTAATACAAGTTATCCTCTTGAGCCGACATGTCTTCTAGGGTTATTAGCCAACTCATTAGGGTTTCTTCTTGCTTCCCGGAATATTCTATTCTCGTCATGTCTACACGTGGAGGTAAATACCTCCCGCAACTACCATAATATCAACAGGTAGAGTGCAACAAACTAATCTAGGAAGCACATTACTCCAAGTCATCAGGGTATTTCAATACCCACATAACTTTACAGGAGTACTGTTATTGCTATCATTTCTGTGCAAACGTGGAGAAATGCATCAAAAGGCTTGGATTACTTGCTCCATTGCTAAATTGACTAATAGAAACATTTACTTTACACACCTCTGTCCATCCATCAACAACCATGGGAGTTTGTCTCCATGGATTTTCTGACAGGGCTACCAACAACACACATGAACCGTGATACTATATTTGTTGTGGACAAATTTTGGAAGTTGCAATCCTCATTCCTTGTAGCAAAACTGAGTCAGTTGAGGACACAACAAAGCTTTTCTTTGCTCATGTTTGTGTCAATTTCGAATTGCCAACGTCAATTGTTTTAGACCGTGATCCTAAGATCATCAACAACTTTTGAAAATCCATTTGGAACATGCTAGACCAAAGGTTCAAACGGCCCAAAACTTTTCCCTTGGATAAGAGACACAAATAGTTGTGAATCACACCATAGTACATCCATAGTACACCATAGTAGTTGTGGTCATACACAATCATAGGAACCTCAGCACATGGGATGGTAATTTGGCTTTCATTCAACACAATGACAATAGTGCTCAATGCGACTATACACAGTTTAACACTTTCAAACTCTGTTTTGGATTTTAACCTGCAACACCAATCTATTTGGCTTATCAACTACCACCCAATGTGAGCACTTTTGCATCAACGCAAAAGGAAGTTGACAAAGCATCGATGATCATTGAGCCGATTTAGAATGTGCAGCGACAAGTGGAAGACATTCTTACGCAGACAACAAACAAACATAAACAATGCCATGATAAGCACCATCCCACGGTCCACCTAACTTCTCAGTCAGGGATAAGGTTTGGCTCCTCATTCATAAGGAAACTTTCTGCGTCAATGTTTAGACCATAAAAGTAGTTTTTGTTCCTTATCCTTGTACTTGTGATTGTTGTTCACAAAGTGGTCTTCGTCACATGACTAAGAACACAATGTTTTTTGACATTGCTACAACTTTTGCCCAATTTTATAGCTCTTTGTACCTACAATAGAATGTATAGTTCAAGCAACATTGGCGTCTCATGTGATTGGATCTCTTTGCATTGCTTGGATTGTGTTTATGGTTTATAATTATTTCCTGTCTCACATAGATAACTTTACATCCATTTGTTTAATCATTCATGTATTTTCTATTAAGCATAACAATTTGTCATGCCTTTTGGTTAAGTATGCAATTGTGCACATTATTTCATTGCACGATTAGTTAAAACATCTCCTTTTCCTATAGGTGATTATCTAAGCTTTCGCTACCCACACTGCACACCTTCTTGTTGCAGTCCTCTACTGCACTTTCAACAAATTGATCAACTTTGTCCTTGTTGCAGAGTGCAACTCCCTCAATTGTGCAGTCTAACAAGCTTCTTCACAAGTTCAAGGGTTGCATGCCTGTAAGTGCCATTGTTCATGCTTGCAACTAGTTTAAATTATCCCTTGAAGTCTGTTACCTCCTAAACTTGTACTCAATGTGATAAAGCCTTGAAACACAAGTGCAACTCTAGGGGAACTTGGGAGGGTTGTCCAGTGTCACCACAACAACACCTCCTTTCATCTTAGGCTGCCTTTCCTTTGGCACAAGGGGGAATCCCTAAGAAAAGAGTAAGATAAACTTTTGATTAAATGGGATGGTGGACAAAGACAAGTGCTTTTCCAATGGTCAATGGAGTCAAAGTTAATATTCAAGAGGGTTCCAACAAGATGGAAAAAGGCGTAGTAGGGCTGTTACGAACATGCTCAAACTAACCCAAAGGAATTACTTCAAATCAGTGTTGTTAGAGCGTGGGAGCAAAGTGGGATCGGGAAGCGGGAGCGTGGGAGCACATTTTTCAAAAAATGGTCAGGAGCGAAGCGTCTTTGGAGTGTTTATATATATATATATATATATTCAAAAGAAAACATGTAGAATGCCAAACTAGATGCAAAATTTATGAAACATGTATGTTAGTGATACTTCCAATATATGAAATGCCATCTAAATTCCATATTATCCATCATTCCATGAATCTTATGTAGTACATTAATGAATAATCATTCAAGCATCAACCATCTAGCTACTAATAATTACACATACAAAGTAAGAAATTGAAATACATTTTACAAATACAAATACAAACCATGTAGATTCTAACAGTTACAAACATACAAACTTTAGAACCATATAATAGGGAAGTGCATCATTAACTTATGGAATGAAAAAGGTTATCCACCAATTGTCAACATGAGTCATGGCCAAATCGTTTTGTTTACAAAAAATGGCTATTTGCATAAGTACTACAATGATAATTAAACTGAAATCTAGTAAAATGAAAAACAATCTATTTCTCCTACTCCTATCTCCTTCCACCACCACGATTCCCTCGTGGGGGTACGCGTGGTGGTAGTGAAGATGAAGCAACCGAGTGTGAAGGTCCTTCTAATGCAGGTACTGGTGGAGTGCTAGTCAAGGGGCCCGTCCATGGGACCTCGCACTGGGTGGTGGCATCTCAACACGATCATCCTCATCCAAAAGAGCATTCTCCAACTCCTCCAAAACCAATGCTCCATCCTCCAAATTGTCCTCCTCTGGATTGTAGTCCCACATCTTATTTGCTTTATCTATAGTTGGATCCTCGCA
>JASDQU010100706.1:182595-247556 GCA_032191745.1 Picea mariana | reverse complement strand
TTCTGGAGCGCTCTGGGAGCGTGGTTCCAGGAGGCTCGGGAGCGTGGTTCCAGGAGGCTCGGGAGCGGACCGGGAGCGGCTCGGGAGCGCGGGGGAGCGGGGTGCTTCGGAAAAAGGCAGGGAGCGTGGGGGACAGGTCGGGAGCAGGGTTCGGCAGGTCGGGAGTGTGTGGGGGAGAGCAGTTCCGGGATGCTCCCGCTCGGAGCACGGTTCGGGGGTCCGGACCAGGGGGGGTGGGACGGTTCGGCAACACTGCTTCAAATTGCAGAAAAATATACGAGGGCCCTTCCAAAGGTGCTCCTCACAAGAAGTACAAAATATGAACAAGGACATGTTTACCATGAGCAGAAAAAACAGTAGCAGCCTCTCAATAAAATGACAGCAGCAAATTTTTATTTCATCAATGATAAAACAACAAAGACAAAGGAAGTTTACAACCTCACCTTGGCCCTTCTTTGGGAGCACAACTGCCCTTCATACAAAGCCTGTTACAGCAGATTTATACCAGCAATTTCCAGCAATCAAATAACCCAAGATCAAGTGGAAGATGGAGAACCTCACATAGAACAAACCCTTAACTTCATCCTCCCAACAGATTTTCAACCAGGCCTGGAGGGGATCTCCTCACAAATCCAACCATACCTTTACAAATGAGAAAGCTCCTCCTTTTTATAGAGTTCTTCCTCATCAGTTCTCAAATAAAATAATATTAAGTGGTTTCTAGATCCACTTTTCCTCCAAGAAGAAATATTAAAATACACAAGCAAGTAAAAAAATCTCCTCAAAGCTGGACGCCCCTCAAAAATGGTGAAAAGATGCACATAATGAGGCTTCAATAGGCCTTTTCTGTTATTTGTGTTATCCTTAGCTAGGGCGCTCCTCAAAATGCTCTTTTACCCATTGAAATCTAAGAAATATGCTGCCATAACAATCTCCAATGAAGGGCGTTCTCCTAGATGAGCTGATTTGACATTGTAAACATGCCCTGGATATCTCCTTGGATGGATGAAACGCTCTTCAAGACCCGCTTTCACTCTTTTCTTGAATCATTTATTGATACCACATGTCGTGCTTCTCAAGATAACCTTTTAGACCTTGTGGAATGTGCAAACATCTCCTTTGCTGCCATGTGTCATTTCCTCATTGAAACACTTCCTTGAATAATGCATGCTGACCTTGAAGAATGAACTCTAGAGGGCATGTGCCATTTTTATATCAATGGTGTCCTCTATCTAGGGCCTTCTCTAAACTTGTGCTAGTCGCCACATGTTGCCATCTATGAGATTGCTGCTTTAAAATATGTTTGTTGACCATGTTAATAGGGTTTAGATGCCACTTGTCCTTATCCATAGCTTGGGCGCTCTCCAATGAGGACCATTTAAGAACCAACCTTTTCAAAAGTAAGCAATAATACTCAATGGGTGGGGCGCTCCTCTTCTTTGATGTATGTGCCTCCAAACAATGCCATAAAGATTTCCTCAAGACTCTTCACATGCTGGGTGCTCCTCAAGAATGGGCGTTTTTGACCCTTTGACCAAGTCTTCACCACACACCAAAGAAATCTAGAACAGAGATATAAAGGAGTTGTTCATTGTTCACGGCTTACACCCATTTTATATGTTGGGAGCAATTGTTCAAGGGTGACATGATCACTGATTTGAGGATGCGTGTTGCTGCTGGCTGAAGACTATGCAGGCCATCTCTTACTTCTATCCACTATGGGTTAGATAAAATCTGATCATAGTAACCCATCCAGCTCTGTTGAATCCACAGGCATTTGGAACCTCAAAACATATGGCAAAGAGTCGAACACTTAGGGTCACAAGGGTAAATTTTGTTGGTTAATGATAATTGTTCCTTGAAGAGAGAGATTGAAGCATGCTGTTCTGCCCCTTCCTGGTCCTATATTAGTAAAATCAACAACTCTCTGTTTCAAGACTGCCAAAAATGGCAGCAGAATCATCTAAAAAAAACTCTTGTCAAAAAAGACTGAAGCTTACTACAATGTTTTCATAAAATATGCTGAAAATATACATCCACAAGCAAAGCGCTGCAACAGAGTTTGCTGATAAGGTGCTGTTTGGATCTGATCATAGGCTGATGTGTCTCCTTGAAAATGCTGATTGTGTGGAGTGCTATCTTCTAATATTCACAGTGCTTGGAATTTGCAATATGTTGTTCTTGCTCTTGTATTACAGAGCTTTCAGAAACTGATCATGGAGAAAAGCATTTTCAGATTTGAGATTTTAGTGTCTCTCTTCCAAACAATTTGTCTCTGTTCTCAAGACCACATTCTCTGCTTTCAGTGTTCCAACTTCCAACTCTTTCGGCTAGCTCCTCACATTTGGCCTGTTTATGTAACCTTTCACCTTGCAGACTCTCTGTTGGATTGATTTCTTTGTTTTCTAAAGCTCTCTCTCATCCCGTAGCCAGAGTTCTGTAGGAAGACCAACAGGCTGTTCAATAAATGACGTGTTCTGGTCAAAAAGAACTAGTCCTGCAACAGAAATTGGCTTGGTTCAGACTTGTATTTGATGCTTTGCCTTCAGATGCAGCATGTCCACTCTCACTTTGTGAGCGAGTTGTATTCACTGTTTGCACCATGGTAGATTCTATACAACTTTGCCCAAAACTGATCTTCTGTTCTGTGTGGGAACTATTTTGTGATCCATTATCACATCCTTCACTTGAATCTTTGCTTCTACACTCACTGCTCTGGGAAGAAACACTATTCGCTGAACAAGGTATTGTCCTGCATACCTGACTTAGCTTTCCAGTGAGCTTACTAAGGCTGCCTAACCTTCCTTTGACCGCTGCCTAACCTTCCTTTGACCGCTGAGGTGGACTTTGGAAAAGACATGCTTAGGTGTTGGAAATGTAGAGTGATTCTTCTCTTGTGCATAACAAACAGAACCAGCAAAAAGGGTGCTGTTCCCGAGGACAAAACCAGTCATAAGGTTATGAAAACCCCTCGGAAACACTGCTGGTATATTATAACATCTGCAAATTCCTGGTAGAAGGAAGCTAAGAGGAACCTCCAAAAATGTCAAAATGGACATGCATTTTGGGTGGTAAAAAAGGTCAAAATAGATTGCATTGCATACTAATATAATAATATTACTCTGAACTTGAAGAGGGTTGTGAGTTCAAAGCAACCGTCAAAAGCATACAACCTCTGGTTGACATGTTGAGGAGGATTAATAACTAAAATATGCCATCATTACTTTAACAACTCCATGTCACATTAAAATTTTAATCAATATTCTAAGTAAATCAATCATCATCATTTCCTCTAAGAATGCCAGTTTGTACATCGGAGTCATTTCTCAACATGTGGAGCAGATTGTTGTGCTCTTAGCTGATGCTTGAAGGCCGACTTCGTTGCAGACCTATCAACTTCTCACAAAAACAAGTGGGCCAACGATTTGGAGGAATCAACAGACACCCCTCTCAGCAGACTTGTGAATCCTGGCAGGCAACATTTCATTTTATATTTTGGGAGATGCAGCAGAAATTTAAGCACTTAAAATCTCCTCCATATGGAATGGCATCTGAAGTGGTTGCACATTAGAAGTGACCCTCTTATTCATCACTAAATCAAGTTGCCACGAAATCCTCACGAGCTTCAATAACGATTTTTCCACAAGCAATTGTGGGCTGGAATCACAAAAACAGACGGGGAGGGTTTAAACTTTATACTCATCATGTTAGATTTTATTTATTTGCAGAGCATTAGAGTTACCAATGTTCTTTTACTTCATTACCATTAACATACATATCATGTACTGAGCAGTAGCAGCATAAAACAAGAGACAAAAAGAACACAAGAGATTTATCCTGGGAAAACCCCAAATGGGGGAAAAACCCAACAACCTTTCTTAGATAGATTCCGTTCACAAAGTCCAACCATTCACCAGTTCTCAAGAGCCACAGACAAGATATAAACCCTGGCACTAGGCTAGTGCACCTCTAGTGCTCACAGCTGCAGCAGCAGCATACTACAAGAATAGCGCACCTCCTTAGAGAGATAGCGCACAAGATAAAGTAGCCACCAAGAATAACCAAAGACCCCAACTCTGCATCTCCTCTTCCTCCTCAGACTTGCGCACCTTTTCCTCAGTGAGAGAGTGTGTTGTGAGTGTGTCCAAATGAGCTAGACGTCCTCCTTATTTATAGTCTTCAAGTCAACTTCCTGGGCCGACTTCTTCTTTGGAAATCTTATTTTTTTTTTACTTTATTCTTTTCTGTGTGGGCCGACTTCTCTTCTGGGTATTCTTCTTGCTGTTTAATGGTTTTCCTGGACTTCCAAAATCTTCTCTTCATCTAAGAAAGGTCTTCTAGAGGAAAGTTCCTCTCGCAGCTACCAAAACATCAACACTCCCTCTTAGCTAGGGAGGTAGCTTTCACGATGTCTTCATCTAGTAGTCCACTGACTACTCTGCAATCAGTTGGTAGCACACAGCTACCACAATGTCATCGGTAGCTCGAATTATTTGTCACAATCTCTGCAATCAAGTAGCAGTCAGCTACTCCCAATGTGAACTGGTAGTCTGCATGGAAAACAGCTAGTAGCACACAACTACTACAATTCCATCCAATAGAACACGACTGTGTTGATCCATAGTAGTACACCACTACTATCCAGTGGTACATAAACACTCCAAGTAGCACACAACTACTATTCAGAGACACAATGTCTCCATCCTGCAATCAACTAGTAGCTACACAGGCTACCACCATGCAGTCCAACAATCGCTATGATTATGCAACAATCAACTAGCAACACACAACTACTACCATGCCATCAACCATAATCATAGTTGACAATCCCCATGACTATGCAACAATCAACTAGTAGCACACAACTAGTATAATGCCATCAACCATAGTCATGGCCTCTATAACTATGCCACAATCAGCTAGTAGCACACAACTACTACAATGCCATCAACCACAGTCATAGTCTCTACAACTATGCAACAATTAGCTAGTAGCACACAACTTTTACAGTGCCATCAACCATAGTCGTAGTCGATGTCTCTATAACTATGCAACAATCAACTAGTAGCACACAACTACTACAATGCCATCATCCATAGTTATAGTCTTATCCAGTAGCACGGAGTTACTCCCATAGTCCTCACGACTATGCGTGTGATGTTTCTTCTCTCATCAGGTCCGACAGTGCATTATCCCCTTAGTCACCTCAAATGACTGATCTAGTGAACCCTTGGCCAGAGGGGTTAGCCGGCATGAGAAGAAACAACACACCTCCCTCTCAACAAGAGTGGACATTCTGCATCACACCAAGCTTGTCTCTGAAGTACTCATACTTCACTCTAGACAGAGGCTTGGTGAGAATGTCCACTATCTGCTCATCTGTGGATATGTACTGGAGCTCTATAGATCCTCTTTGCACCATGTCTCGGATGTAGTGATATTTGATCTCTATGTGCTTTGACTTGTCATGAAAGATAGGGTTCTTTGAAAGCCTCATGCAACTTTGATTGTCACAATGTATCAAAGTTGGCTCTAATTCTAGATCAAATATCCCTACAAGCAACTTCTGAAGCCACATTGCTTCACAACTTGCCACACTAGCTGGGATATACTCTGCCTCTGCTGTATTGAGTGCCACTGATGTCTGCTTCCTGCTCAACCATGAGATCATACCTGATCCCAGACTAAAGCACCATCTGGAAGTACTCTTCCGATCCACTGCACTCCATGCCCAGTCAGAGTCTGTATATCCTTGCAGCTTCACATCACCACTCGAGACATATCTCAATCCATATCCAATCGTACCGCGTAGGTACCTTATGTTTTGCTGCCATCCAATGTACATGTCTAGGTTCAACCATGTACCGACTTAAGGCATTCACTGTAAAACATACGCCCCGCCTGGTGTTAACCAGGTACATCAAGGATCCAATCAGTTGTCTGTACATCGTGGGATCCACCAAATCTGAAGATGAATCACTCAATAACTTCAGATTTATCGTCATGGGTGTGGCCATGGACTTGCAGTTCATCATCCCGAATCTTTGCAGGATCTCAACAGTATATTTTCCTTGGCCAAGGAAAATCTCATCTGATCTTTGCTACACCTCCAATACTAAGAAGTAATGCATCAGACCTAGATCCTTCATCTCGAACTCTGAAGCGAGCTCCCTCTTGCACCCAACTATGAGCTTCTCATCTCCTGTCAGAAACAGGTCATCCACTTATAGAACCAAGATCAACGAACATCCAGTCTCAACCTTATAGTAAAGGTTGGGATCCGCATCACTCTTGGTAAATCCCAAGCTTTTCAGGTAGCTATCTATCCTAGCATACCATGCCCCGGGGGCCTGCTTCAATTTGTACAAGGCCTTCTTCAATCGACAAACATGGGACTCCTTCCCATGGATCACAAAACCTTATGGCTGCTCTATGTACACTTCTTCCTCTAATACATCGTTCAAGAAAGCAGTCTTGAAATCCATCTGGTGTAATTTCCATCCCATTGCGGAAGCAATCGCACTAATCGATTTGATAGAAGTGTACTTTGCTACAGGAGAATATGTCTCATCGTAGTCTTCTCCCTCTCTCTGGGAGAACTCTCTAGCCACAAATCTTGCCTTGTACTTCTCTATGCTGCCGTCTACAACATGCATGATCTTGTAGATCCATTTGGAAGTCACTACTGATTTCCCTTCTAGTCTTGGAACCACCTCCCACACATCATTCTTCATGATGGACTAATACTCCTCCATCATGGCGTCCTTCCATTCCTGCTTCTCAACAGCTTCTTCAAAGGTGGAGGGCTCTGGATCAATGATGTTGCTTATCAGTGCCACATAGATGGAAAACTTATGTGGTCTCTTGCTCTCTCTAAAGAGCCTTTAGGAGTTGCATGTCCTTCAGCTTCCTGCAAGGTGTTTCAAAGCCAGGCTGGTCTCTTCCTATTGACTGCAACTTCTTTGGGTGGATCTACAGGTCTCTCTGACTCTACCTTCTCATTATGAACTTCTGGAATGGGTTCCTCTGGTGTAGAGTCTTCCATGACTACTTACTTTGGAGCCTCCTGCTCCTCTCGGTCCTCATCCATGTGAGACTCCCTTGATCTTCTGAAGGCTTCATCTTCATCAAATGTTACATCACGGATGATCTCAATCTATCTCTGCCCGAGAATGTATGTTCTGTAAGCCTTCAAAGAATCACTGTATCCAACGAATGTGCCCTTCTTTCCTGAAGGTTCCAACTTCGTTCTCTTCTCCTTTGGAACATGTATGAATACTGGACAACCAAAAATCCTCAAGTGACTGATTTCTGGTTTCTTTCTAGTGAACACCTCTTCAGGTGTCTTGTTCCCCAATATCTTGTGAGGACATCTATTCTGGACATACATAGTTGTGATGGAAGCTTATACCCATAAGTGCATGGGTAGGCCCTGGTCATGGATCATCGCTTTCGTTGCTTCTACAATGGATCTGTTCTTTTTTTTTGCAACCCCATTCTGCTGGGGGTTGTAGGGAGTTGTTAGCTCCCTCTTAATCCTTGCTTCCTGCAAAAGTCTTTAAACTCCTTTGAGGTGTACTCACTTCCATTATCAGATCTCAAGACTTTAATCTTCCTTTCAGAGAAATTTTCAACTAAAGCTTTGAATTCCTGAAACTTGTTGAAGACGTCATCTTTTGTTTTCAAGAAGTAGATCCATGTCTTTTGAGAATAGTCATCTATGAATAAGACATAGTATACAAAGTTGCCTAAGGATGGCACCGTCATTTGTCCGCATTCATCGGAGTGTATGATGTCCAAGATACCCTTGGACCTGCTGTCATTGCTAGTAAAGCTTCCCTTGACATTCTTGCCAAGTCTGCAACCTTTGGATACTCCATCACGTTCTACCTGAATGTCGGGTAGACCTGTAACCATCTTGCCCAATATAGGTAGTGCTCTATAGTTTATGTGGGCAAGTCTTTGATGCCATAACTCACTTGAGCTAACATTGTGGTGTACAAGGGATTGTTCTTGGTGTCCCTTCAATTTATATAGTCCTCCCTCTCGGACACCAATCACGATAGCTTTATCAATGCTTGAACTCTTGGGCCATAGAAGAACTTGGCCATCCACAAAAGCTACCCTAAAGCCTTTATCTTCTAAAGCATAGATGGAAAGTAAATTCTTCTTTAAGTTTTGTACAAACAAAATATCTTTAATTAAAAGACGGTTACCTGAGTCAAGTTGTAGGGAGGCTTCTCCAACGCCTTTGACTGCATGCTTGGAATCATCCCCAAGATCCACTTGAAGGGATGAGCTCGTTTATGTCAGATTTGAAAGAGAATTTCTGGATCCGGTCATGTGCTTGGAAGCACCGCTATCTATGAGCCAAGTGTCACTCCCTTGAGTGATGGTTCCTGTAAGTGCTGGAACAAATACAAAGTCTTCATCCTTTGACTTATGCTCTTCAGCTTCTGCTATATGTGCATGGTGCTTCTTCTTCTTTCCCTTTTCATGTTTATGAGGGCATTGTGAGGCATAATGTCCCATCTGCTTGCAGGTTTAGCATCTGATATTTGACGCATCCTTCCTGTGACGTGGTTTCTTAGACTTCTTCGGGTTGCCTTCTTCCCTTTCCTTTCTCTTCTTCACTTGGGCAACAAGTGCTTGATTTTCATCATCATTAGTCTTCTGTGATTTGGATATCAACCTGGATTCTTCTTGGGTGTAGTCTACCCATAGCTTGTTGAACTTGGGAAATTTTCTTCTGGCGTAAATCCCTTGAACAAATAGATCCCAAGAGGGAAATCCATTGAGTGTAGTAGTCACGAGTTCAACGTCTTCTACTGGATCTCCAATGGCTTCTAACTAGTCCTTGATCCACGAGATCCTCATGAAATAGTTGGCTACTATTTCTGGCTTGTTCATTGTCACGTTTCTGAGTTGATGCCTTAGAGTAAGCTTTCGACTGATATTCTTACTTTCATAAAGTTTGGTTAGGGCATTAAACATTTCCTTCGGTGTCTTTAGTTTTGATACATTAGGTAGCTGATGATCCTTTATTGAGTTTGTCAAGATCTTCTTGGCCTTGACCTCATTCTTCCTGAACATTGCTTTGGCGTCTTCTTCTTCTGGTTTTGGAAGCATCTGCTTGATATGATCCAATAACTCATTCTCTTCTAGAATGAAAACTCTGTGCTTCCAGGATATGAGGTTATCTGCTCCATCCAATCTATCTTCAACTCTCATGCTGGTTGACATTTTTCGCTGGTAGAAACCCTAGCACTGAAAAATCTCGATTTTTCAAACTTCACCATACTGCACGCTTAAAGTTTCAGGGGGTGCGCTAGGGTAGGGCGTACTGCTCTGTGAAATAATTATACCCAACGTCTTGGGATAGTGATCAACGAGCTTGACAAAGTATTGCAGTTGCAACGATCTTCCTTCCAATGATCAAACTGTTCTGAAGGTAACCAACTCTGATACCATGTTAGATTTTCTTTACTTACAGAGCATTAGATTTACTAGTATTCTTTTACTTCATTACCATTAACATATATATCATGTACTGAGCAGTAGCCACATAAAACAAGAGACAAAAAGAACACAAGAGATTTATCCTGGGAAAACCCCAAATGGGGGAAAAACACAACAAGCTTTCTTAGATAGATTCCATTCACAAAGTCCAACCATTCACCAGCTCTCAAGAGCCACAAACAAGATATAAACCCTGGCACTAAGCTAGCGCACCTCTAGTGCTCACAGATGCAACAACAACAAACTACAAGAATAACGCACCTCCTGAGAGAGATAGCACACAAGATAAAGTAGCCACCAAGAATAACCAAAGACCCCAACTCTGCATCTCCTCTTCCTCGGATTTGCGCACCTTTTCCTTAGTGAGAGAGTGTGTTGTGAGTGTGTCCAAATGAGCTAGACGTCCTCCTTATTTATAGTCTTCAAGTCAACTTCCTGGGCCGACTTCTTCTCTGGGAATCTTATTTTTTTTTACTTAATTCTTTTCTGTGTGGGCCGACTTCTCTTCTGGGTATTCTTCTTGCTGTTTAATGGTCTTCTTGGACTACTAGAATCTTCTCTTCATCTAAGAAATGTCTTCTAGAGGAAAGTTTCTCCCGCAGCTACCAAAACATCAACACATCAATACTGGAAAGGATTCTTCAATTTGAGTAACATTTCAATTGTCAACCTCTACATGGATACTACTATATCGGCAATGTATGTTTTTTCTGTCACAATAATTTTCTTATACTGCTAGGTCGAATTTTAAAGTTTCTTGCAACCCGTATTTAAAGACATTGTCTGTGAACTTCATTTTATCTCTCTAACCTGTGGCAAGGGAAAGGGATTGTCACAATTCAAGCAGGGGGTCAAAATAACCTCAAAAAAAATCAGAAATTAAAATTTTGAAGGGTATATGATGGTATTGAAATTTGAAACCTGTAAAAATGCCAAGAAAGTGATCAACAACACAATTCCAAGCTTAGTCACCGGGTTCGGTGAATTTGAACCTTCAAGTTCGAAATTCATCGAACTTCAAGCAATTTCGAATAAAATTGTTGGAATTTGCCATTAAATTCGCGGCTACAGGTGCACCATTAAATTCACGGCTACAAGCTACGGGTGGCGGCTATGGGCTACCGGTGGCGGCTACAGACTATGGAAATAATTGTTTATATTAAGAAAATAGCCGAGTGCGGCTACATGCTACTGAAATAGTTAGTTGATTAGGTTAAAAAAATAGCCGAGTGGGGCTACGGGCTACGTATAACTCTATGTTGTTTATTTATGTTAAGGAATATTTATTAATAAAATTATTTATATAAAATTCATTTTTATTATTTGTTTTTCTTACTTATAATGTATAAGTTATATAATATGATATATATTGTATAGGTTATATAATATAATATATATTATATAATTTATATAACATGTTATATAATTGTAGAATTTACTATATTTATTATGTAAAACATGCTTTATTCTTTAAAATTATTTATTTTTCTTACTTATAAAGTATAGGCTATATAATGGTTAAGAACATGTGTTTCATTCTAAGAGGTCACATGTCCAAATCCAGAGGGGAGTAGGGTATGTATACCTTCGTATACTTTACCAGTAAAATCGCTGGGCGGAGGAGGTCTCATACACCAATTTGGTCTCTGGCTTGGCCGTGACCTTAAAAATAGATTATTATTATATACAGCCTGAGTGGGCCTAATGGTTAAGAACATGTGTTTCCTCCTTAGAGGTTACAAGTTCAAATCCAGAGGGGGGTAGGGTATGTATACCTTTGTAAACTTTACCAGTCAAATCGCTGGGCGGAGGGGGTTTCATACACCAATTTGGTGTCTTGGGTCTCATACACCAATTTGGTGTTTGGCTTGGCCATGACCTTAAAAATAGATTATTATTATTATTATAATATAATAGATATTATATAGGTTATTTATATAATACATGTTATATAATTGTAGAATTTAATATATTTATTAAGTAAAACATGTTTTATCCTTTAAAATAAATTTATTTTATATATATAATATTCGAATTTAATGGGGAACTTTATCAATTTTTTTTTATGAGGCGAATTTTTTCCTAATTTCGAACACGAATGAGGTGACTAAGATTCCAAGTAGAACCTCAGCTAATAACTAGTCCCCAGAAAGACAACAGGAGATTATTGGAAAAGATTCCCGAGGGTAGACCTGGTAGAAAGAGCAGGTCTGAGTTACATATGTAAATGTGCAATAACTCATAACTCAGCCCAGCTGCATCAATTTGCAAGGAATTTTGCACAGGGAAATCAAGGATATGTTGGCTGGGGTGTCTGATTGTGTTATATGATGGGTTGTATTGTGCTGTTTTTCGCTTCCATGTTTTGGGGTTGTTCATGAACCTTGGAGTATAAATAGCATTAGTCCACTTAACACTTTTGCCAAGGCTATTGGTATGCTTAGTTTGACTTTCACGAAAACCAGCATCACGTGTTCCAATCAAATAAAGTACTGTGTATTGTGGAGATGGCTAACTGCACAACATTGAAAATATTTTTGGAGTTTTCGAGGCATTGATATCTTGGATAGTTGTATTCTTGTCTTAGCAATGTGGTAATAGTAAATACTGTCGGATAAAAAGTACAAAATATGCAAATTTCCCGATATCTGCAAGGTTTGACTGTTTTATTCTGTGATTTTCTTAACATCTCATTTCTATGCTTGCTTCTTTCAGAAACTTGATGGCCAAGCAAAATATATCAGAGCTTGGGTTCAAGGAAGCAGATGACAAAGTAAAGGCAGGAGTTACACACGTTGATGATAAAGTATATCAGAAGGGACATGGTGAACCTGTGGCCGGAATTAAAAATTAAGTTGAACTACCCTTTTTATGTTGTTACTAAAGAGGGAAGTGCTTAACTTTGACATGTTTTAACCTTTGCAAGGTCAAAGTACGCCTCCTTTAAAATTGCTGTCCACCTTTACTTCTATTTTGTAGACAAGGAATGCCTTTGCTGGGTATTGATTCATTGAATGTATTATGCCTTGATATCCATGTGAATAATTATGGTGCAAGCAGTGGGGAAATGGTACAAAAGGCTATGTATAATATTATGAAGAGTGCCATTTTTGAGGTGTTCCACACCAATTTTTTTATTAGCTAATTGATGCTGCAGGAAATCTCTATATTCATGGTTATGGCAATATATCCATACTCTCTCGACACAAGAAGGTGGCTACTATTCTGAAATAATTTTTATGTAAAAGTTAGTTATACTCAATATCAAAGAATGTAGCAGGAAATCAATCTCTCATTTTTTTCTTCTGAAAAATGCCAAATTCAAAGTCAAATAATCCATTGTTTGCAAATGCAGAAGCCAATATTTCCTCGAAGGAAAATGGCACATCTTAAGGATTTCTTTAATCTCTTATTGGTGTTCTCTATAATATAGAATATGATATCAAAGTATTAAAAAAGCTCAAAGTTTCAAGTGTTAGTGGCAAAAGCTTTCTTGTATTCCACAATGCTGATTAATGTAGACAGTGGAGTAGAGTAATTATTAATGTGGAATGAAATCGCATCTTGTAAATATGCCCAATAGCTTGTAATACATCACATATATAACAACCATAGGCCAAAGAGGGCCCACAAAATACCAAAGTGAGGAGGGTATTGTCACATCAATCTGGGGATTGGTACCCCAAAATGGTAGCACTTCCAGATAGGCAAAGCTTTTGGTATGGTAAAACGTCATAAATTCTTGTTTCACAATTGTTATGCATGTGGGATTATTCACAACACACACGCATGGAAAGCGTAGAGTAGTTATTAAGGTGGAACAAAATCACACCATAGTGATATACCATATAGATAGCTTGTAACACACACACATGGAAAGAGTAGAGTAGTAATAGCTTGTAATACACCATATAGATAACAACCACAAGGCATGACATCAATACTACTGGCGATGTTAGTACCAGAGTGAGGGAGGACGCTATTATACCAAGAGAGAGGTAGTTAATACATCATATAGATAACAACCACAAGGCATGACATCAATACTATTGGCAATGTTAGTACCAGAGTGAGGGAGGATGCTATTACATCAAGAATGAGGTAGTTAAATGATAGTCATGCAACTAATTTTAGTTTCAAAATTCATATCCGTATCCAATGCATTTATTCCATAGGATGCAAGAAACAAAAACCTTATCCAATCCTCTTTCTATAGAAAATATACAATCGACCCTATTATCTTCATTCCATATCTGAAGTGAATCCTAGTATAGAAATGTAGAACTCAAATCTTGTCTTTGGAAAAATATAAAATTGTTGTAGTGACCTACCCTAAAGTTCCATAGTGGTGCAACCTTAGATTTCATAGTGTGCAATGTGACACCTTGCCCCTTGCTGCAATGCTTTCCAAATTACCAAGTTCAATGGTAAATTTGTTATTTCTGATTTAGTGTACAAATCAACATGTTAGTACATGGGACTATATAATAGAATTACAAAAACTTCATCCACTGTGACAATGGAGTTGAAATTGAGAACCCTAACACTATTCCATCATAGGTTGAAGCACTATTTATTTTTGGCGGTTCAATGGTGAATTTGTTATTTCCGATTTAGTGTAC
This sequence comes from Picea mariana, assembly GCA_032191745.1. Classification (NCBI taxonomy): domain Eukaryota; kingdom Viridiplantae; phylum Streptophyta; class Pinopsida; order Pinales; family Pinaceae; genus Picea; species Picea mariana. The sequence continues at coordinate 233,415 of JASDQU010100706.1, read as the reverse complement.
AAATCAACATGTTAGTATATGGGACTATATAATAGAATTATAAAAACTTCATCCACTGTGATGATGGAGTTGAAATTGAGAACCCCTAACACTATTCCATAGGTTGAAGCATTATTATTTTTGGCGGTGATCATTCATTTACCGACTCTATTAGTCATACAAACAACCTAATAAAACCCCAAAATGAACTGAAAGCCCATGGTGTTTCTCCCTCCCCCTCTCTTTTAGAAGTCACTAATGGTACTTCAAGCCCTTCTATCTAGCATAGTTGCAACTTTAGCTTCTACACATCTTCTCTTTCACAATACATAGTCTACTTTTGCAGGATCTCTTTTTGGGCAAGCATTAGGTTCCACTACAAGTAACACCTTAGCCCCATTTGTGTATGACAGTTCTGTCAATTGGCCTTCTCTTTCTAGTTCAATGTTGTCAACATATTTATTTTCATGTAGCTCTTTCTTTGGGAATCCAAGCTCGTCTTTGTTGGTGTCAACTCTCTGTGCTTCATCTTCTAGCGCCTTAGGTAGTTAATTTGGCTTATGTACACCCCATTCATCATGCTCATTTTGTGTACCTTCTTTTGGCCTCAACCCTAGTAGCACTCTGACATTTGGGTATGGCACAACAATGATGTTTGGTATTGCTAGTCACCTTTCAGTTGGTTTTAATGACACTTTTCACTTCATTTAGTTTGGGTAGCACTTCTTGATTTGGTTCTAGTGCATCTCCCTTAACCGACTATCTTTAGTCTAGTTCAAGCACTGCATCTTTGTTTGGCCTAGGTGTAACATTTGGTTCCAATCTTACATCTTCCTTTGTAACATGGAGCAACCCTCCATTTGGTTTTGGCAGTTCTCCCTCATTTGGTGCTTCCATTGGTGGTTGCAGTGCCTCATATGGTTCTACTAGCACTTCATTATTTGGTTCAAGCAACACTCCATCATTTGGCTTGGGATGATCTTTTGGAGCTTCCAATGCACCATCTTCACAATGGACATTGCCCTCATTTGGACCTAGGTTTGGGGGCATTGTATCCTTGACCTCTGTCGATTTTTATTTTGTTGGCTCTGCAATTGCAAGAAGTGGCTCATTTACTTTAGGTGGCACAAGCAATGCCCTTTTGGACCTACATTCATACATGACATTATTTGTAGTTCAATGCCTTTTCCGTGCTCCTTTAGACCTTGGTGTCACTAATCTTTCTACCGCGAAATTGAGTGTGTTCTACCCCATATGACTCTAAAACAACCAGTTGGGAAGCCTCGCAAATTTAAAGGATGCAAAGGATATTGTTTATGATTCAGGGAGTCGTATATGTAGCATTGTATGACAAGGATGATGTTCTAGACACTATATCCATTTTTAGTCAAACACACCGTCGAACATATTTATCAGGATTGCTAGATGTTTCTCTTCCCTTCATAGCATTGATTACAACATACATTGTGACATTATCTTTCCACCTATTTGTGCAAGTTCATGAGTAGGGTGTGGACAAGCAAGCTCTAATATTTTCACCACCACTTGTCAACTTTGTTTTAATACCTTACCAGGTTTCTCTATGCACTATTTGGTCCTCCAATTAGAGGTTTTTATTAGCTTTCTACTGTCTCCGAAGACCATGATGGATTTTTGTTCACATTGAAATTAATGGCCGACTACAAAAACACCTATCCCATTAGTGTTTTGTTCCATATCTATTTCAATTAATGGTAGACTTCTTGAATGCCAATGAGATGGGCTTCGACGACACAATGATAGTGCCAAATTAAAATATGGATTTATTAAATGCTTTAGATTTGGTTTCTCTTGGATACTTGGGGACCTGTGCACCTTTTTGAGAGTTTTCCACTGTACAATATAACAATGTGTTGTTCGGATAATCCATAGTTGGTGTCATTTCATCATCGATGTTTCGAATCCGAATCAGGATTAATCATCAGGACTAATCGTTGAATGAGAGCTAGCTGATCGTCGTCAATTAATACTTTAAATGCAAGACAATTTTTAATTTAAAAGTTATTAACTAAGTCGACAATCCTAATTTCAGAATTTAATTTAATTAATGAGACTTAAATCCAGGGTTTTGAGAGTGATTAGGAGGTTATTTATTAATTATTTTTATGACAAAATGACACCAACTGTGGATTATCTGAACAACACATGTGAAACTCCTCACCACAGAAACTTAAAAACAACAATATAACAATGCTCAACCCCTTTCTCAGGACTTCATCGATGCAACACTTGAAGCTCCAATATATGTTTTGGGCATGGAGAGAGGCATTGCCATGTTGTTGAGTCTTAATGCACGTTGTCCTGTACACATCTTGAGTTACAACAAAGATGGTAGTTTGGAAGAGATGCTCATTCAAATACAAGCCCCAATCAATTATAGGAAAACTTTTCAGATGCATTTACAAGGGTTCTAGGTGCCACTCTAGGCACAACATGCATAATACCAAAGCAAACCAACTATGCTTTAGGAACACTTTGAGACATCACAGAGCACAATAAGATCCAAGTATGTAGTGAAAAATACTTTAGTGGCCAGTGTCTTGCTCTTTGTCTAATTTCAGTGCACAACTCCCTTGGTGTTTGTCATTCCCAACACTATATGTGATTGCACAACTCATTGATCACATGTTGTCGTCGCTAGCCCTATGTTAAATGTGAACACCACTTGACTTCATACACCCATACCTTGGCTTGGGGCATATCCTCCAAATCTGATGGTACATCCATTGCCACGTGTTTTCCCTGGTAATGGTGCAAATGAATCAGAACTCATGATGTATTATCATCATGACATTGCGACAATAGACGTCTGCGCACTAAAGGGAAAATGTGGTCTTCCATATTTCACATTAGCACCTAGCAATGTTCTTTTTGATCACCTTTGATCACCTCGTTGCAACTTGTGTTTTCTACTAGTGTTTTGACTTTTGTCTAAATTTCTTGACAGTGATGCTCCATGTTAGTTGACTTTTTCATAGATTTCGCTCGTCATCTTTCAAGGTTACTTTGCTTAATCGATTGTTAATCCTGTTAGGATATTTAGACACTTAGGAGTTAGTTAAGATCAACATGGTCTAATGTGTCGTTAGGTTAAAGTGTGTTTCTTTAGTATGCATTTGTAATTCGACGGTCACGATATGTTTCCAACAAAGAGTGATCCAATGGTTCATATTTTCCTTGATCTTAATGGTTACATTGATCCATGACTTAACACCTGATTGGTTCATGATCTCTATTTAAAGAGCATGGAGGGACATTTGTCAATAATGGATTGTGAGAAACTCTTTGTAATATTTTTCTTTTGCATTATTAAATTGCCTCAAGTGGCCACGTTGGTTGGGGCCGTGGATGTTTCTCCACAGGGTTTTTACTACGTAAAAACATCAGTGTGTTGATATTTGATCTGGTTGTGTGAGTGGTTACTCGAGATGTTCTTCATCTGTTGGAGTACTTGTGTTGTCAAACATGGTATCATAACACATTTGAAGATCCACTCTCATTGTAGATTGAGATCTTGAAGCCGTGTAGCTGCATTTTTGGTTTCTGTTGTTTCTATACATTTTTAGGCCAAGAAGACTATCCCATTGCATATGGAACACTCATTTCAGTTAGGAATGTTTTTTTTTTTACTCGAAAAGGTTTTTGTTTTCCCAATATATGACCATTTCAGTAAGATCCAGAGATACAAAGCCCGAATATGCTCTTTTAATTTTTTTACAGAGATAATATTTCATATTTTTGTTTTTTTGTTTCCGGGTTGCTACTCTTTCCAGTCTGCTTATGCTATTTTTCCCACACTCTGTGCGATCTCAACAAATAAAAAACATAGCGAAAATGGTTTTCTTGTCTATGTCGGATATTCACCAATACCGAGGGGGGGGTGAATCAATATTGATCACTTTTTACCATTTTCAACCATAACATGTAAACATTAAGTTATCAACAATTATCACTTTATGATTGCATTCAATATATCGTAAACAGATAACCACAGATACACAATACACAAGAATTTTACGTGGAAACCCAAATGAGAGAAAACCACAAAACACTTTTCTTATATCATATCAAGAATTACATTCATAGGAAGCACCAACTTCCAAGATTCTCCAGCACCAACAGGAAGAAGGCACCAACCCCCTGATTTACAGGCTCCAACCTGAAGGAAGCTACAACTCCCTAGATTCTCCATCTCCAATTGGAATGAGGCTCCAACCCCCTAGTTTACAGGCTCCAACTTGAAAGAAGCTACAACTCCCTAGATTCTCTAGCTCCAACTAGAAGGAGACCCCAATGTTGATATTATGGTAGCTGTGGGAGGTATTTACCTCGACGTGTAAACCTGACGAGAATAGAATATTTCGGAAAGCAAGAAGAAACCCTAATGAGTTGGATAATAACCCTAGAAGACAAGTCTACTCAAGAGGATAACTTGTATTAGGTTATTAGCCTCCAAGAGAAGAAGTCAGCTAGAAGAAATATTATATACTAAAGAATTAGTACCCAGAATGAGAAGTCGGCCCGGACAGTCTGCCAGATTTAGTATAAATATAGGAGGTCAGTGTTCATTCTGGCCAATATTCTCAGAAATACAGAGCACACTTGTGTGCATTGCAGTTGGGCAGTTTTGTGCGCAAGTCTGGAGGAGAGCTGCCATTGCAGCTGTTGCAGCTAGCATATTTTGTTTTGGCTTGGACTATCTCTTGGTTATGGTTTGGACTATCTGATTAGCTCTTGTTTGGTGTGCTATCCTTGGAGAAAGGTGCACTACCCTTTGTTTGGCTATCTAGCCTAGGGTTTGCTTTCAGAATAATTCTTTGTCAAGGTTAAGGTGCTCGGAGGGTGGCTTCGACCTATGGTTGGGTGACAATAGTAATATTATCTATGGTAAAATGAGCACAATCCATCATATTCTAACAGGTTATGGGTCCACACCTCTTTCATTCAGTCTAACCACTGGAAGGAAGCATAGCCATAAGGATATTAAGCTCGTTGAAGAACTGCCGCTAGGGTTTCTAGCAGGAGCAGTCACCAAAGCACCGTCGTTAGGGTTACTAGCAGGTGCAGTTGCAGAAACCCTAACCCTCTCGTTGAGGCACCTTAAGTGAAGGAATTGACCTGATTTTCGGATAGATCAGTGCGCCCTAGCCTAGCGCACCTCCTGGTACTCTCAGCAAGCTAAGACATCAAGTTTGAGTTTTTGGTCAAATCTAGGGTTGACCAAGTCAAGGCAACCACGACTTACTCTATGAAGTTAGAAAAAAGTTAGATGGAGCTTCTAAATTTAGAGTGTGGAAGACAAGGATTGACCTCATCCTTGCTAAGAATAAAGTGCTGGATATCTTGAAAGGAAAGATTGTGAAACTAGAGTTTGAAGAAGGAAAAGAGAAGGAACCAAAAAACGTTGCAATTATGGAGAAGTTTAAAGACGGTGACATCAATGCCATGAGTATCATAGTGGATTCTATAAAATACCATTTGATACCTTACATCTCCCATCTTGACTCATCGAAGAAGATGTACGATGCCCTAACAAACCTCTTCTCAGTCAGAAACATTGGACAAGTAATGAGTCTGAAGAATGAGCTCCGTGACATGAAGATGAATGATGATGACATCATAACATCATACTTTGTGAAAATATCTCAGTTAAGAGATCAACTACAAGCTATTGAAGAAATCATTTCAGAGAAGGAATTGGTAAACATAGTACTCAATGGTCTTCCCAAGACATGGGATGCATTTTCCGCAAGCATGAACACAAGGAAGGCGTATCCTACATTTGAAGAACTTTGGAATTGCTGTGCTCAAGAAGAATCAAGGATTAGTGCAAAAGAGAAACCTCAAAAGAAATACGATGATCAAGCCTTCACAACAAGATTCAAGAATTTCAGGAACAAAAGGAAGTTTGGCTCAAGGAAGAAGCCAAATCAAGAGAAATATATGTCAGAAATACAATGCTTCAACTGTCGAAAATACGGTCACTACAAGAATCATTGTCCCGAGCTAAATAAAAGGAAGAAGACACACAAATCATTAGTTGCCGAAGAAAAGGAACCTACAACGAAGACTAAGCAGGATGAAAAAGACTTCTTCTTCTGAGACAAGGTAACAATACTCTTCATAGTTCTTGTATATACCATGTTTTCTGTACATATCTTGCATATCTATTTTCTAGAAGATAATATGTTCCAAGAGAAGAACACCAAGATTGCTATCACTATGACTACAAGACAATACAATACCCATGAAAGGATGAAGTACATCAACAAACCTTGGTAACAATTCATGTGGAAGTTATTACAAAAGTAACAGTTGCAAGATAAGAAGAAATCAACAATCAAGAGGAAATTAGAGTAAGACTTATGACACTTTACAAGAAGGCAATAAGGATGCAGACGAAAGCATGGATTATGTTAGATGGAGGGAGCCGATTATATGCTTCCAAAAGAAAAAACATACACTCATACATGAAGCAAGGATTAGGAGGGAGCTAATCCTCTGATCCATTGAAGATGATGAAGTATATATCCATGGTAGAAACCATGAAAAGCAGTACATGTTCAGTTTGACTTTAGAAGAAGCCTTCTTTCTAAAATAAGCCTGAAAGTATCCCTGATTGTCCATCCACATCTGTGATTCTATGATGAAAGAAAGAAGTGAAATCTATAAGAAACTCCATGGATCCAAGAAACTAAAGAGAAACATGAGGAAGAACATGAAGATTCCAAGAAAGAAATAAAAGACAGAACAACCAGTCATTGTATCGAGAATCACAAGACTATCAGCCTGATATGAACTCACCAAAAAGCAATCAAGCAGAGGAAATGAAAGAGTGTGATGAAGAACAATGTATGGAAGACTTATGAATGCAAGCATTGTGAGATCCAGAACTAGAAGTTCTCCCAGATGGAGGGAGAAGACTATGATGATCGTTTGCTCCAATTAAACCAAACATACCTCTACATGAGCCAGTATATCATTCGCAATATCCATGGGTTGGAGTTTACATGTAGAGGAACCTCAAGGCTTTGAGGTATACTATAAAGCGACCCTTGTATGCTAATGGAAGAAGACAACTTAGTGAAGAACCTCCAATGCACAACAGAAGTGTGGTGAAGAATTTCTATATCAGAGATATTGTATCATAATGGTTACTCAGAACCTCAGAATGATGGATTGCTAATCCATGACAAACTCTCATGATGGCAGAAGAAGTACCACTTGGATATGTTCCAGGATGACCCTTGCTACGATGTTATGAGCTATCAGGAAACCGAGAGGAATCCAACAATGATATACTTTATTGATCAGAGCTATATGAATCCTTCAGAGAAGACCAGTGTTCCAGAAAGACCGAAGTACATTTAAGATCAAGCATTACATTCTCCAGAAAAGAGAAAGTGGTTCTCAAATATATATCCCCACATATGAGCAGATAAACATACATTTTGGTAAAGCCTCTATCCAAGATGAAAGAGTTTGTGTACTCAAGTTGGAGCTCGTGGAGACGACTTCCTTATTGAAAAAGGAAGAGATGACTCCCGGGTTGGGAGGGAGCACTGATGTGTTATTGATTTATGGACAATCATTTTTCAGTTCAAAAAATGGTCTAGGATGAGCAATTCCTTTCCAGTTCGGAAAGTGGTTTGAGATTTCTGACGGATAGGCATTTTCCAGTTCGGAAAATGGTCCAGATTGAACGATCATTTTCGTAATGAAAATGGTTTGATGGATTGATGATGTACCATAGAAAATGATTTCCCATTGTGGTTAGCATGGGGAAGGGTCTAGGACAGTTTCTCTTCTTGATGGTTAATAAAGAAGAATGGTCCGCCTCGTCGAACAATCATTCTTTCGAGGATCACAGTTGTGAGAAGATTCGAATACTGGTCCATTTTGGAGGTTGGTGCAGGAAAATCATTTCCTTTGGAAATGGTCCGGACAGTCATTCCTTAGGGCAGATTCATTCTCTCCAGGTTTCACTTTGTTTAGTGCTGGAGGAATGGCCTAGGGTGGGGAATGGTCCAGGTTCAACAATCAGGGACAAACATTCCTTAGGGCAGACTCATTCTCTCCAGTTTGCACTTTGTTTAGTGCTGGAGGAATGGTCTAGGGTGGGGACTGGTCCAGGCTCAGAAATCAGGACAATTATTCTTCCTTGCTTGAGAAGAATAGTCCAGATATCTCATCATTGATGTTTGACTTTCTGAGGGCAGATGCTCTTCCATATCTCACAGATGTGAGTGGAAGAATGGCCCAGATGATTCTGTTTATATCATAACAATGTTTTATGTGCAGGTTGATATCAGATGATTGTTATGGAGATTGTATGTCTCTAGACAGTAGATGCATGATATTGTGGTGGATGTGTTCCAATGATTATGATTATATGTCATTGATCAAGTATATGTGTGCTACTTAGTGTGGTAGTGTACCACTGGATAGTAGTTGTGTACTACTATGGATAGACACAATTGTGTTCTATTGAATGAATTTATTCTGATTGCCTTGAAGACTATCAATAGTGTTGGAAAATGTTTAATCAACTAGATGGATGATCAATGGACAGAGATTTCCCAGACCCAAATGGTCCAGGACATTTATTCTTCCAAGACATATGTCCAGATTAGAAGAATGGTTCTTGTGTCACTCTTTGGAGTGAGTGACTTATCCAACATCATGTCTGATTACTCAGATGGAGTATGGTTTTGAGAGATGATGCAGCTGATGACACTGATAGTGATGATGGTGCTCATGATCTAGTCATGAGATAGTCTATATGACCATGTTGACACTACCGGGTGAATGGTATGTTTGTGCTCAAGACCATTACCTTCAATACCTCCCTGGCTAGGAGGGAGTGTTGATATTATGGTAGCTGCGAGAGGTATTTACCTCCACGTGTAAACCTAACGAGAATAGAATATTCTAGAAAGCAAGAAGTGTTGAAATATTGTAACTGCAAAGAGTATTCTTATTATTATTGATATATTATTCATAGGATCAATCCCCATTGTGGATTTATCATGTCGGTTATTGTTATAGGACCAAATCCCCTTTTGCGGATTGGTCAAAAGACAATTTTAATAGACATAATAAGAAGTCGGCCCCAACAGTTAATAAAGAGACCCATAAATATAATAAAGGTGGGTTTACCCACCCAGTTTGAGAAGTCGGCCCTGCCAGTGAAGAGACACTTCACACGTGCCAAACTTGTATAAATAAAGGAGGCTAGCGCCTCACTTAGATATAACTCACTTGCTTAGTTTGAGAGACAAGTTATGATCTGTTACCGGCAAAGGAGAGAGAGAGTGACACATATCTTGGAGAGGACTTTCTTTTTTAGCATAGAGATATCTTGGCATTGTATTGGCTATCTATATTAAGGAAGTTTTGCTGTGTTTTCTTCCCCTAGAGGGTTTCCTAGGATAAATGCTGTGTCTCTTGTGATTGTGTATTTCTCAGTGATCCTGGATTATGTTATTGTTATCTAATGAAATGCAAACACCTATAATAATGGCTTAAACATTAACATGGAATCTAAGCCAAGATGAAGGAAGCATCTTTCGTAAGAGAAAAACGTCACTGTTGTCGTACCTGCAAATTAGGGTTTTTCAAAAGTGAATCTTTTCATCCCTAAAACTATCTAGAAAGTTGCGCCCTCCCTTAAGGATCAATTTGGCATCATCAACGCACCTTTTCAGTGGTTGGATCTCCCAGAAAGTGAAACCCTAGTTTCACAAAGTACCATAAGTACCAGAAGTACTAGAAGTACCAGAGTACCAGAAGCACTAGTCCAGAAATCCGCATATCAGATTTGAAGGGGTAAAAGTTGGATTTTCTCAGATCCAAACACACTAGGCAGCTCGCCTCAGCCAAGCGCATCTCCTGGTAAGTTCAGTTTTTGATTCTGAGCACTTTCATTTTTTGGTCATTTTCCTAGCTCCAGGTAGAGATGTCTGCGAGCATTAAGCTTGTTGACAAGTTAGAAGGAGTTGAAAACTTCCGTGCTTGGAAGTATAGGATTGGCCTCATTCTTGAAGAGAATGACCTAGCAATATTCGTTAAGGATGAATTACCGGAACCCAAAGATGCTGCAGAAAAGGCAAAGCATCAAAATGACACAATAAGGGCCAAAAGAATCATTGCAGATTCAATCAAAGGTCATATGATCTCTTATGTGTCATCTAAGAAGACCCCGAAATAAATGTTTAATGCCTTGACCAGACTATATGAAGGAAAGAACATAAACCAAAAGATGAATCTTAGAACCCAACTGAAGAATACAAGGATGCAGAAAGGAGAAATGATTCATGAATACTTCTCCAGAATATCAGAATTCAAAGAACAACTAGAAGCTATTGGAGATACCATAGATGAAGACGAACTCATTATGATGGCCCTAAATGGTGTCACAAGACCTTGGGATGCCTTCATCCAGACGATATGTGCCAGAAAGGAGAAATTGAAGTTCGAAAACCTATGGGAAGAATGCATCCAAGAAGAAACAAGAGTAGCGAATCGGGAAGCGTTACTAGCTAAGGATGATGATCAAGCCCTAGCTACTCACACCAAAGGAGGAAGGAAGAAACCCTACTTCCAAAAGGAGACTCATAAAGACCCTCAACAATCAAATAAATTCAATCATAAAGAATCTCATCCAAGGAGATTTTAGAAGAAAGGACAATGAAAGGAAAGAGACTACTCATCTGTACAATGCTATCATTGAGACAAGATGGGACACATTGCGAAGTTTTGTCCAGCCAGACGAGAAGAATAAAGGAGAAAACAAAAGAGGCTTCATGCCCATGTAGCCGAAGATGAAGAGCCACCCGCAAAGATGATGAGAGAGGAGATCAAAGACCATGTGTTGATCTCAACCCTCTCAGGATCTGTAACACCTGGAGAGGATGCTTGGCTCATTGATAGTGGTGCATCCAAGCACATGATGGGACAAAGAAATATTCTCTCTTGTATCTCAGAAAATAAGTTTTCTCAGAAAGTGACACTTGGTGATGATTATCAGTACCCCATCAAGGGAGTGGGAGAATCAAACCATAAACTGAATTCAGGGAATTCAATAAAAATGAAGGACGTACTATATGTACCAGGATTGAATAAGAAGCTACTCTCCATTTCATCTTTAGAGAAGAAAGGCTTCAGAGTTTCCCTTATAGATGGAGAAGTTCTTATGTGGGCTAAGGGAGAAACCTTAAATGAAGCAATCGTCATTGGCAATGAAGAAAATGGCTTGTATAAATTAAAGGGTCACTCAGAAGCTGCTATGACCCATGCCATTGAAAACTCATGTGAAATTTGGCATAGAAGATTAGCCCACATCAACTACAAGGTGCTACCATACATATGCAAAGCGGTCATAGGTTTACCAGAACTCAAAGGTGACCATAAAGGCGTATGCAATGGATGTGCACAAGGGAAGAATATCAAGAATCCTTTTCCGAAGTGGGACAACAAGACATAAGGAGTCCTATAACTCATCCATTCAGATGTGTGTGGCCCAATGCCATCATCCTCCATTAGCGGGTATGTATATTATGTATCTTTCATTGATGATTACTCTTGTAAAACCTGGATATATTTCTTGAAGACTAAAGATGAAGTGTTCAGTAAGTTCAAGGAATTTAAAGCCTTGATAAAGAACCTTTCTAAAAGAAAGATCAAGATACCCAGGTCAGATAATGGAGGAGAATATACCTCAAAAGAGTTTGTGAACCTCTGCAAAGATGTTGGAATCAAGAGGGAACTCACTACTCCCTATAATCCACAACAAAACGGTATAGCTGAACGGAAGAACAGAACCATACTGGAAGCTGTGAAGACTATGATCCATGATCAAGATCTTCCTATGTGCTTATGGGAAGAAGCAACGATGAAAACTATTTATGTGCAGAACCAATTATCCCATAGTGCACTTGGGGTCAAGACACCGGAAGAGATGTTCACCAGAAAGAAGCCAGAGGTAAGCCATCTCAAAATATTTGGCTGTCCAGTGTTTATTCATATACCTAAATAAAAGAGAAACAAGATGGACCCTTCAGGAAAGAAGGGAATATTTGTGGGATACTGTGAGGTCTCCAAGGCCTTCATAATCTATATACCAGGTCAACATCACATTGAGATCAGCAGGGATGTGACCTTTGATGAAGATGCAACGCTCAAGAAATCTAAAATATGCCAGCTTGAAGAGGTATATGAAGAGGAACCTGTAATCCCCAATACTACAATGAGGGAGGTTCCCAGAGCTGCAGAACCAGAGAGGGAAGTCATAACTTCCCCTGATGAGGAACTTCTAGAAGATCATGATATAGTAGAAGTANTCAAGAAATCTAAAATATGCCAGCTTGAAGAGGTATATGAAGAGGAACCTGTAATCCCCAATACTACAATGAGGGAGGTTCCCAGAGCTGCAGAACCAGAGAGGGAAGTCGTAACTTCCCCTGATGAGGAACTTCTAGAAGATCATGATATAGTAGAAGTACAAGAACCTCCTTAGATGACGATCCTCCATAAAAGAAAGCCAACTTGGGCTAGAGAGCTTATTCAAGATGGAGAGAAATATGGTGTTCCCCAAGGAACCATGAGACAGGTGAAAAGACCAAATCCATTCTCCAACTATATGGCTTTGATGTGTGATTTCCTAGAAGAGGAGCCTACCTGTTTTGAAGAATCCATTAAGAGGAAAGAATGGGCAGATGCCATGACAGAGGAATACCAATCCATAATGAAGAAAGAAGTATGGGAAATAGTTCCCAGACCAAAGAATAAAGATGTGGTATCCTCTAGATGGATCTTCAAAATAAAACATGTTGCTGATGGAAGTATTGATAAGTATAAAGCAAGATTTGTCGCTTGTGGATTTTCCCAGAAGGAAGGCATTGACTATGAAGAGACATTCGCTTCTGTGGCTAGATACACTTCGATTAGGACCATCATAGCTCTTGCAACTAAGATGAAGTGGAAGCTGTACTAGATGGATGTGAAGACAACTTTCCTAAACGGTGTCATCGAAGAGGAAGTGTATATAGAGAAACCTCAAGGATTTGAGGTTGAAGACATGAAGTCTCATGTCTGCAGATTGAAGAAAGCCTTATGCGGATTGAAGCAAGCTCCTAGAGCTTCGTATGGTCATATAGATAGTTTCTTGACGAGCTTAGGCTTTACCAAGAGTAAAGCAGACTCAAATCTTTACTTCAAAATTATGAATAATGAGCTAGTAATCTTATTGCTATATGTGGATGACTTATTCTTAATTGGAGAAGAAAATCTCATTGCCGAATGTAAAAAGAGACTTGCCTCGGAATTTGAAATGAAAGACCTTGGCCTAATGCATTATTTATTAGGTCTTGAGGTATGACAGAGTCCTGAGAGGATCTTCCTTAACCAAGGGAAGTACACGATCGAAATCTTAAAGAGATTCGACATGCTGGAATGCAAGACCATGAATACACCCATGGAGGTGAAGCTGAAGCTACTGGTCGATACATCGTTAGAATTGATTGATGCCACATAGTATAGACAGATTATTGGATCGCTGATGTACCCGACGAACACCAGACCAAACATTTGTTTTGCCGTGAACACCTTGACTTGGTTTCTGGTAGAACCCAGATGTGTTCACTTAGTGGCTGCAAAAAATGTGATGAGGTACCTCAAAGGTACAATAGATTATGGTCTCAGCTATGATGGAGTTCATAATTTCACATTGAGTGGATATACTAATGCAGATTGGGCAGGAAGTGTCTCTGACAGGAAAAACACTTCAGGATGCTGTTTCATTTTGGGATCAACTATGATCTCGTGGCAGAGTAGGAAGCAATCTAGTATTGTTCTCAACACAACGGAAGCATAATACATTGCTGCATGTTTTGCTAGCTGTGAAGCTATATGGATTCAAAAGTTGCTGACCGACCTATTTGACTTGGATATGAGAGCAACCGTGATTCTATGTGACAACTAGAGCTACATAAATATGACAGAGAATCTTGTATTCCACGACAGGTCGAAGCACATAGAGATCCGCTATCATTACATCCGCGACATGGTACAGAGAGGAGCCTTGAAGCTCCAGTACATTAGCACGAATGAACATGTTGCTGATGTGTTGACCAAGCCTCTATCTCGTGTAAAGTTTGAGTACTTCTGAGATAAGCTTGGCATAGTCAGAAAGGACCTTCCTCGAAAGGGGGAGTAGATGTGATGTTCCTTGCTTCTGACCCAACTGTCAGACGTAAAGCAAGATGTGATGTGTTCCTTGATTTTGACCTAGTTGTCAGACGTAAAGCAAGATGTTCCTTTCTTCTAACCTAGTTGTCAGACGTAAAGCAAGATGAGATGTTCCTTGCTTCTGATTGAGTTGTTAGACGTAAAGAAAGATGAGATGTTCCTTGCTTCTGACCGAGTTGTCAGACGTAAAGAAATATGAGATGTTCCTTGCTTCTGACCCAGTGTTAGACATAAAGCAAGATGAGATGTTTCTTTCTTCTGACCGATTTTTCAGACATAAAGCAAGATGATATGATGAGACTAGCACTAAGCTTCCGACTGAATAGCTGTGACATAAAGCCAGTCTAGTATACTGCTTCCAACCTAATGGTTGTGACATAAATCAGGATGAGTATCTTTCTTCCAGCGTGAGTGCTGTGACGTAAAGAAAGACGATGAGATGAGACAAGTACTAATCTTCCAGCTTGACAGCTATGACGTAAAGCCAGTCTTGTATTATGATGAGCCAGCCTTGTGCTGTGATGATGATGATGTATCAGTTTTTATACTCATACATATTGATGCAGATAATGATGGCATTCCTTTGAGAATGATGATGCTGTCGATGAAGAAAACTTCCGATGATTTATAGATACGCCAGCCAAGATGATATTGATGATGCTGTCCTCTCTCTCTCTCGCATGATGCTGCTAAAGAATACCCTTCTTGTTACGGGGGAGTGTTGAAATATTGTAACTGCAAAGAGTATTCTTATTATTATTGATACATTATTCATAGGATCAATACCCATTGTGGATTGATCATGTCGGTTATTGTAATAGGACCAAATCCCCTTTTGCGGATTGGTCAAAAGACAATTATAATAGACATAATAAGAAGTCGGCCCCAACAGTTAATAAAGAGACCCAGAAATATAATAAAGATGGGTTTACCCACCCAGTTTGAGAAGTTGGCCCTGCCAGTGAAGAGACACTTCACACGTCCCAAACTTGTATAAATAAAGGAGGCTAGCGCCTCACTTAGATATAACTCACTTGCTTAGTTTGAGAGACAAATTATGATCTGTTACCGACAAAGGAGAGAGAGAGTGGCACATATCTTGGAGAGGACTTTTTGTTTTAGCATAGAGATCTCTTGGCATTGTATTGGCTATCTATATTAAGGAAGTTTTGCTGGGTTTTCTTCCCCTAGAGGGTTTCCTAGGATAAATGTTGTGTCTCTTGTGATTGTGTATTTCTCAGTGATCTTGGATTATGCTATTGTTATCTAATGAAATGAAAACATCTATAATAATGGATTAAACATTAACAAGAAGAAACCCTAATGAGTTGGCTAATAACCCTAGAAGACAAGTCAACTCAAGAGGATAACCTGTATTAGGTTATTAGCCTCCAAGAGAAGAAGTCGACTAGAAGAAATATTATATACTAAAGAATTAGTACCTAGAATGAGAAGTCGACCCTGGTAGTCTGCTAGATTTAGTATAAATACAGGAGGTCAGTCTTCATTCTGGCCAGTATTCTCAGAACTGCAGAGCACACTTGTGCGCACTGCAATTGGGCAGTTTTGTGCGCAAGTCTGGAGGAGAGCTGCCGTTGCAGCTACTGCAGCTAACATATTTCATTTTGGCTTGGACTATCTCTTGGTTATGGTTTGGACTATCTGATCAACTCTTGTTTGGTGCGCTATCCTTGGAGAAAGGTGCACTACCCTTTGTTTGTCTATCTAGCCTAGGGTTTTCTTCCGGAATGATTCTCTATCAAGGTTAAGGTGCTCGGAGGGTGGATTCGACCTATGGTTGGGTGAAAATAATGATATTGTCTATGGTAAAATGAACATAATCCATCATATTCTAACACCCAACCCCTTTTCCTTTCCCCTTCCTTCCTCCCTTGAATATAAATATCGTTGTTACTGTCACTGATACCGATACATCATCATCACGAAGATATTTAAGAATGCCCCCAAATCATATTCCCAAAATCACCAAGACATGCCTCAAGCATGTGCCAAAAAACTCCAAGATACAAACCTCAAAACAATTAGAAAACCATACCTTTCATCCTGTAACAAACCTGGTGCATAAGATCTCTGCTCATCATACCTTCCTCAACTTCAACATCATCAAACTAGGTCCACACAGAAACTTGGTCCATATAGTCTGTTACTGTCACCGTCACCATCACTGTTTCTGTCATTGCTTGTCACTATCATTGATACATCAAACTAGGTCCACATAGAAACTGGGTCCACATAAAGATCCTAGGTCCACATGGGTCCACATATAAACCCTAACATCACTTCTTAAATTTATCTCGAACACCTATTTGGGACTAGTTTCTTGATTAGTCACGAACCTTAAATTCCAACAAGTATAAATCCGTACTTGTAATGAATCAAGATCTTAAACTTGTATCCAATATTCTTTGATATCTTCTATGAAATTCCTCCAAGTTTCGCTGCTTGATTCGTCACCGAAAATGAGATATAATGAAAATGGCAGACCTTCCTAAATTTTGACCTATTCTGGAGAGAGAACTTGTACAACATGCCACACACTCAATATTTGATGTATGATTATGAAGCTCACAAAAACAATACTAAGAACTGTATTCTTTCCAATGAAATTGGTCTCACAGAATTTGGATCATCTATAAAGAAGTTATGATTGTTTTACCCTGAACACCTGTTTGAGACTAGTTACAAGACTAGTCGAAAACCCTATCTTCCACAGAGTGTATTTAAAAAAATACAATGGGAAAGAAGCTGACATTCATACCACATGTACCTTGATATGTCTTCTCAATAGATTACAAGTTTCACTATCTGAATCATTCTAGAAAAAAAAGTTATAGCGAAAATGAAAAGATAACCTTTAAAGAACATACCTTAGAACACATCATCACAAGACTTCATCTTCCCTTAGAATTTTTCCCTTCTTCACTTCATGTTCCCTTTGAAATTTGCTACCAAGCTTGTGCTAAGAGATCACAAGATTGAATTATCAATAATGATACTTACTTGACTCAAATGACAGGCTCTTGATGGGTATTTATACTTTTCCAAGTACTTTCTTTGTTTGTCTTTAGGGACAACCTATAACTTCTTGTTTACAACAACATTTCTCCTTTACTTGACTTTAGGGCCAACTTGTAACTTCTTTGACCTTAGATCCGGGTTTCTTGACCATACTTCGAGGCTTCAACTTTAAGAGAGCATAAATTCTCAACCATGAGGAACCACGTAGTCTGCTATCTACCACTGGAAACGGCTTGACAAGGACTATCAGATCATGGAGGTTTTGCATGCATTTGCAATGTCCTTCATACTCTTTTCAAAGCATATTACCATGAGGGCCATGCTTAAATCTACGCTATAAGGGGATCAATTTGGATACTTCTTCAAATATATCCATTACTTCTAGAGTTTTCTAGACTTCTTCTAGGGTTGACATCAATGACAACCATTTTTTCAACAATCTTCCCCTTTGTCATTGATGGCAACACTCATAATCCCCCCACGATCATTACTCCCCCTCTCTTCATTCTTTTCTCTCTCCGTTTGACATCAATGGAAACGAGTTACTCCCCCTGATGATTTCTCACCCGTTGTCTTCATGCTTATGATCTTTCTCTATGACAATATGACTCCTCCTGATGGTTTCTCTCCCCCTGTCTTCTAACAATTTTTGTCCCCCTTTCTTCTTTGCAAGATGCAACGTAGATCAATGTGGGGATTCTTGTATATGCTTCCTTTCCTCTATTTTGGGGCTTCTTGTTATTGTAATCCACTGACGTATATGAAAAGCGTTCATGTCAAGGTTCCTTCATGTCATGTCTTCTTCACTTCTTTGACATCAATGACATAATCAACACCATTCAACAATATCTCCCTAAGCTCATGCATTCATCCACTGTCATGTATCTTTTTCTAGACCTTCCAATTGAATTCATCTTTGTCCATGTGTAACAAAATTTGTCATGACTCTGCTACTCAACTACACACAATGCTGATCCATCTGTCACTTTACTATTCTAAAGAGATTCTTCGAATCTGATGCAACTGATCACTACATATGCATGCTTCTCAAGCTGAATCAAATATGTCCACAAGTCTACATCAAGTACACATTCTTGAATCTCTAATGAATATATCTCTACTTGAATACATGCTTGGAATCCTCTTATTCAATCATGAATCTTTGCCTCAAGAGTGTGCTAATGATATTCTTCATAAATTCCAGTGGACCCCTTCATACCTGCATGCAGATGTGTTCCGAAAAATGATCCTTAATCAACAAATCTGTCACAAGACATTTTGCACCTCTGCCATCAAACTACTATGAATCTACCTTCCCAAAATCTGCAAATAAACACTTCAGAATGCCCAAAATATAGTTCTCTAATATGTAATAGCTATTGCTTCTTAGACTCCCCCTCTTCACCATTCACATTTACTGGGAGTCTCTAAGCCATATGACATAGAAAGGTATATAATCCTGCTCTGCTGTAGGATCATTCTTCTGAATTCTAAAATCTTCCTCTTTACCTGTAGATTCACCATGATCTTGCACATTTGAAAATCCTGTGAGTATGATCTCTGGGAGTTCTTCATTCACCCGCTCTTCTTGTTTTTTCTTTCTTCTCCAAACCTTCTTGTATATGATATCAATGTTTTCCTTCAAGGAAGACTCCATCATGCTTCTACAATCACGAGCTATGTGTCCATAGTTGTGGCATTTGTAACATTCAATATTGTAGGGAGCCACATAAACATCTCTTGCTAGAGCATTTCTTCCATACGCTTTGTAATATACAACTTTATGTCCAAAGTTATTACAAGTAAAACAATAACCATAAAAAAAAATTCGATACCTGGAAGTAAATGATCCTCTTTGTGATGTAGTCCTTCTGAATTCATGCCTTAGTTGATTGTAATCTTCTCTTCTGTTGTTTCCTTCACAATTATTAAAGCTTCTTTTATGCTTGGAGGTAGAAGGTCTTCTTGGAGATATACCTCTTTTGCATTCATTCCTTCTTGACTCTTACTGAACATGATCCCTTCCTTTGAGAATGTCTGCATAATTCTTAGCCTTCTCTTCATTCTTCCTTTCTGACAACCTGTAACACTTCTCTTCAAATTTCTTTATTGGTGATGTGGAGATTCCTCTTTCTTCAATGCTCTTGCTGTGATTGAAATTTCCATCTTCTTTTCATGAGGCCTTATCAATGTATCCAAAACCTTCTTTATCGGATGGTGACCTTTGACAACTGAGAATGTCTTCTAGTACTTGAGAGCTCTTCAATTTCTTGTTGAGCTTGACAACTTCAACCCTCAATGAGACAAATTCTTCTTCAAGTTTTTCACAATATTCTTCTTTCTTCATCATCTAGATCTTCATTAATTCTTTCGTTCTCTTTGCTTCTTCAAGTTGGGTTTTCAAGCAGATGATTTCTTCTTCAAATCTTCTTTTTTGTTGATTAATTTAAGCTTCCAAGGACTTGTTTATTTTCTTCTTTTCTTCCTGTTATCCCCAACTCCTAGGGATAACTAAGGAGATGATGTCTCGAGGCCTTCGGGTTGCAGATATGGAGTACCGAGAGACATGCATGACCAATAATGTCTGCTTGCACAGACAAGGACCCACCTCACCACCACGGTTCCAGGTTCATGACGACGGTATCCACCACATGAGATATCCTCCAGAAGACATTGGGTCTTTCTCCATGAGGTACAAGCCGAGTATTATGGTGAGTGTCATTTCAATATTTGAGGTATTTTAGTTTGTTACATCTATTACTTCTTTTGATTATGTAGCGCTTGTTTGGACATTATTCTCTTTGCCTCATTTCATTTTGGTGGTTGACATTGCACCCTAGTAAGTGGGCCACCGTTAGGGATAGGTTTTCTACTGGGAGGCCCTCTTGATGAGTCATCATACCATTCCCGACCATAATTTTCACTTTCCACACTTCATCCCCTCATCCCCTTACCTTTTGGGATTTTCGGGTGTACTGACCCAATAAGGGGTTGTCCCTCATTTCATGGGAAGAAGGGGCTGAAGGCCTAGAGGCTTGTAGCTGGAAAAAGATAAAAACCTACTTATGAAAATTCCAGATGCTCGCCCAAAGAGGTCGTGAGAGAAATGAAACACTTCTCCTAAAAAATCAAATACATGCAAAAGCAAATTAAGATTATATAAATATCCCCACTTGTTGTGGTGTGTACACTTATGCGGTGTCCCTTTATTTCCTTGCATATGGAACTCTGTGTACCTCTATATTCAAGTGTCCTTGTCATATTTCCTCCCAATCTAATCGATTCACCAATAGGGAGTACCCAAGGTTTTGGATTATTAATTAATTAATGGCATTAAATGGGTTTGGAAAAAGGTTGTATTGAAATTGAAGGTGCAACACACCCTCTACAAAGGAACCCATAAATGAGACACTACAACCCCTTGTATGTCATGAACCCCATGCCCAAAAGTCTCTCCCCCATCCATGACACCTCATACACATGAATTAGAAGGAGGTCCCCTCGAGAAACACCCCTAAACTTGAGGTATGATTCACTCAATAGGTCGTTTTGTCAACATTCCCATATCTAAACTTGGAAAATTGCATAGGGTCTTCGAGCATTGGTTTATTTTGATGAGGTGGTTTAGATGTACATGCTTATATGACTCTTTTATTGATTTGATTTACTCATCATTATGCATTTGAATTGACATCCCTTGACGTCGTATCCATTTGTCTTTGCAAGACTAAGCTAGTGGACAGTTTTGGAGGAACATGCCTAGCTTGGGCTTCCATGGGGCTTGAAGCCCATAGGTTGGATACCAGGGCCCACATGTTGGATGAAGAAAACTTTCCTTTAGAGCCCTAGAAGACATCATGGAGGACCTAACCTATCCCCTACCACCTAAACAATTTTCCTAAGAAGGCCAAAATGTCACCTTTGGGGGCTTGACGTCATAGTAGGGCTAGGGTTTGGTGGTGGTTGAGGACACTTGGCACATTTTGAAGGAAGGAAGCCATATATCATGGAGGCGAGGCTTGAATTAAAGACACGTGGCCTTTGGAGGCCTAGCTCACCCATCTCCTACTCCAACGACTTGCAAAAGTTCCAAAACGTCACCTTAGAAGGGTGACGTCTTAATTAGGGTTTTACTTATATGAAAATTATGAATTAAAAAAGTATTATTTTATGTAAAGGAGAAAGATTAGGGATGTTGACCCCTTATATTGTTTTTTACCCTAACTTTGTGGACAAACTATGTTTAGAACATTTTGTATAAACAAAGATCAATTGTATCTCATTTGGATCATAACTCTCCCATTGTGAGAAGTCTCATAGCTGAAATTTGCGCCCTCTTTGGGAAATATCTATCTCTTGTGCTCTTGTTATGGTTTCTTTTGGATATTGGTGGAAGAATTAGTGCGCTACCTCTCTTGGAGCTATTTTCTTGCATTTGTAAAATAAGGTTTATCTTGTTGTTGCTTGGACTAGGTAAGGAATCTATCTTATTGTTGTTTCACTACTTGGTTACAAGTGTGATTTGCTAGACTTTATTGGGGAACATAAGGGTTTACAACCCCACCATATCCATCACTTTTGTCTTGAAATAATTTGTTTCTTAAGGTTTTACTATGAGAAGTAAAAGGGTTTACACCCTCCTAGTACATCCTAGCTAGCCTTGCTTTCCTTGGGGAGTAAGAGGGTTTACACTCCCAAAGAGATAGAATTGCTAGCTCTTTTATTTTTTGACTCCATAACCCAATAGCTAAAGGCACTAATCTAATTGCATTGGAGAAATAAAATCTAGCATTGGTTAACGTGAAAACTCGGGATTTTGAGATTGTCTAAATTTTAATCAATTCTATGCTTAATGTGCTTGGTTGAGCCACTAGGGCGTCTCAGTTTGCTAAGTACTTCTTTCTTATATTATAATATTTTATCTACAGCCATTAGGGCTACATAAACCCTAATATAATTTTCTTAACAACTCACAAACCAAACGTCAAAATTTGCTAATTTTTTTCCCCTATCCTCTAGTAGTCTCAACGCATTTTGTGGGTGGATTGTTGGAAAGTTTTGGTGGTTGATATATTTGCTGTAACAACTTGTTTGCTACAACCATAAGGCTACAATTATATTTCTGCAATACTAATATTTTACAACCTTGTTTCATTGCTAAATTCTTATGCATTAATACTTGAGTTAAACTAGTCATTGCTAGCTTGTCTCTTACAATCTTAGTTAGACTTTTAGCAACTTTATTTGCAGATATTATTATCATTTCGTTGCTGATATATATTACTATTTGTTTCTGAAATTAGGGACAACAAGATTAACTTTATTTTCCAACATATTATTGGGTTTGTATCTTTGTTTTCMTTGTGTCTCGAGCATGTACAATCACCCCTTGGTAGGTATTTTATACAATGGCACATCTTATACCATATACGAGACTCTTTTCAAGCCCTTCTTACCTTTCATCATTGATATATAGGGGGACGCTTCATCATCTCTTCATTTTCCAACTCATTTCCCCCAAGGTCACCAGGATCCCCCCCTTGAGGTGATTACTTCATCTGTAAAGTGTCGGGAATACCTATCTAAGGTGAGAGTGGGTAGGTGTTCTCTTAGTTGTCACCATATTGTGGTTTGGGTCGGGATTTTCCCAACCTACAACTTGTGCGATAACACTTCCAACTGATTTTTTAGTGTTTCTTCAATCACTTTGGTTTTTTCCAGCCAAGATTTTAGATTTATGATAATCTACTGGGCTTCTTCAGAATTTTTGTTGGTGTTTTGAGAAATCTCCTTTAGCTTGATCAATTATTCCTTGAGGGAATTGATTTTCTTCCTTTCTCATTTTAGCTCACTTAAGGAACTGATTAGTTCTGCTTCAAGATCTACTTCACCTTCTTCTTCATGATCTTATTTGTCATTTTCAATTTCTTCTTCTGGATATGTTTGACATGATAAGATTCTTTCCTTTCATTCTATATCAAAATATTCTTTATTCTGATCAACATGCTCTGGCTCTGTGATTACAAGAAGATATTACGTAGCTTATCCCAAAGTTCTTTAGTTGATGAGCATTGTCCGACTTTGACTTTTACCGAATTGGGTAATTCATCTAGGATGACATCCATTTCTATTTTTTTGTTCCTTTTTAATTCCTTCTTGGATATAGTCTTTGAAGGTTTCTTTGAAGCGATGTATCCTGTAACAAATAAGTACCAAACGTCATACCCATGTGCTTCTAGAAATACTTTCATTCTTGAGCTCCATATCTCATAATTCTTACCATCAAACATGACGTTCCATTATCTACGTAATCCATGATCTACCTTCCAGTGGTTAAATTGATTTGAAGGACCTGCTTTGATACCAATTGTTGGAATATTCACCAACACTAAGAGCGGGGGGTGAATCAGTATTGATCACTTTTTACCATTTTCAACCACAACATGTAAACATTAAGTTATCAACAATTTATCACTTTATGATTGCACTCAATATATCATAAACATATACCCACAGATACACAATACATAAGAATTTTACGTGGAAACCCAAATGAGAGAAAACCACAAAACACTTTTCTTATATCATGTCAAGAATTACATTCATAGGAAGCACCAAATTCCAAGATTCTCCAACACCAACTGGAAGGAGACACTGACCCCTTGATTTACATGCTCCAATATGAAGAAAGCTACAACGCCCTAGATTCTCTAGCTCCAACCCCCTAGTTTAAAGGCTTCAACTTGAAGGAAGCTACAACTCCTTAGATTCTCCAGCTCCAACAAGAATGAGGCTCCAACCTCCTTTCCTTTCCCCTTACTTCCTCCCTTGAATGTAAATATCAATGTTACTGTGACTAATACTAATACATCATCATCACCAACATCTCCAATAATGCCCCCAAATCATATGCCCAAAATCACCAAGACATGTCTCAAGCATGTGCCAAAAAACTCCAAGATACAAATCTCAAAATATATAGAAAACCAACCCTTTCATCCTGTAACAAACCTAGTCCATAAGATCTTCTCTCATCATACCTTCCTCAACTTCAACATCATCAAACTGGGTCCACACAGTAAATGGGTCCACATGGAAACTGGGTCCATATAGACCGTCACTGTCACTGTTTTTGTCACTACTTCTGTCACTATCATTGATACATAAAACTGGGTCCACATAGAAACTATGTCCACATAAATATCCTAGGTCCACATGGGTCCACATATAAACCCCAACATCACTTCTTAAATTTATCTCGAACACTTGTTTGAGATTAGTTTCTGGATTAGTCACAACCCCTAACTTCCAACAAATATAATTCCGTACTTGTTATGAATCAATATCTAAAACTTGTACCTAATCTTCTTGGATATCTTCTATGAAATTCCTCCACGTTTCGTTGTTTGATTTGTCACCAAAAATGAGATAGACCGAAAATGACAGATCTTCCTAAATTTTGACCTATTCTAGAGAGCGAACTTGTACAACATGCCACACACTCAATATTTGATGTATGATTATGAAAATTACATAGAAAAAACTACAGACTGTACTCTTTCCAATGCAATTTGTCTCACAAAATTTGGATAATCTATAAAGAATTTATGATTGTTTTACCCGGAACCCCTGTTTGAGACTAATTACAAGACTAGTCAAAAACCCTTTCTTCCACATAGTGTATATCCAAAAATACAATGACCCAATAGCTGAAATTCGTACCAAAGATACCTTGATATTTCTTCTCAACAACCTTCAAGTTTCACTATCTGAATCATTCTAGAAAAAAATTTATAACAAAAAAGACAAGATGACCTTTAAAGAACATACCTTAGAACACATCATCACAAGACTTCATCTTCCCTTAGAATTTCACCCTTCTTCACTTCATGTTCCCTCTAAAATTTGCTGCCAATCTTGTGCTAAGAGATAACAAGTTTGAATGATCAATAATGATACTTCTTTGACTCAAATGAGAGGCTTTTGATGAGTATTTATACTTTTTCAAGTACCTCCTTTGTTGTCTTTAGAGCCAACCTATAACTTCTTGTTTGCAACAACATTTCTCCTTTAGTTGACTTTAGGGCCAACTTGTAACTTCTTTGACCTTAGATTCAGGGCTTCTTGACCATACTTCAGGAATGTAACTTTAAGAGAGCATAACTTCTCAACTGTGAAGAACCACGTGGCATGCCATCTATCGTTGGAAACGACTTGACGAGGACTATCAGATCATGGAGGTTTTGCATGCATTTGCAATGTCCTTCCTACTATTTTCAAAGCATCTTCCTATGAGGGCCATGCTTAAAGATACACCATAAGGGGATCACTTTGGAGACTTCTTCAAATACACCCATCATGTCTAGAGGCTTCTATAATTATTCTAGGGTTGACATCAATGACAACCAATTTTCAACAGTCTACCTATGCTCTTTGCTATACACTCTGTGCAATATCGGAAAATCAGAAACATAGGGAAAACTTGCATTTTCTAGGTAAGCTAATGGACATCTAACCCTTGTTGTTGAGAAGCGATTTATTTTTTGTGTGAATGCATGAAAAAAGTTTTTTTTGAGCACGCACTCCAACGTCATCTTCCACAACAACAACATCAACATCCCCCATCCTACTTACTATTATAGCTCACTTGGTTATGTTGGGTATGTGTTATATTCTTTGCATGTGTGTGTGGGTGCGTCAGATTCGACAACTACGTCTGACGATACCAACTTCCTTCGCTCTTTGTGTCGTGTGCTCTCCTATGGGGGCAAGTCCCCCTAGTTACATGCAACGTTCGACTCTGGGCGGTATGCTGGAGCTGATAGGGTTCAGGGCAGTGCCTCGATTTTTTTTTTGGGCGGTTTTATAAATTAATCTCAGATTAAGGGATTAGGGTTTTTGTAGCTACGAAATACCTAAAATATTGTATATATTGTATTGTGAATGATGAAATTAATACAATGAAGAGTTGAAAGGTGCGGTGCCAAGGAAGGCTGGTTTTCTCCCGATTAAGGGTTTCCAGCGTAAATCTCTGTGTATTGTGTGTATGAGAAATTGATTAATTTCTATTGTTCTTAGGATCTGTATGAGGATCTGTATGCATTTCTATCCTCATAGGATGTGTATGAGGATGTGTATGAGCAATTGATTAATTTCTATTGTGTATGAGGATATGTATGCATTTCTTTACTTCATAGTTTAAAACTTACATGTGGCATCTAAGCTCACTTTTGTCTTCAGGGGGACGCCTTTGTTGCTGAGGGTTTGGCTCGGTCTTTATAGATCAAGTTTATCTTGGGTCTATGATAAACTTGGGTTCAGTGGGAGATTTTGTAGTGGTGATTCGAGTGTAGAAAGAGGAATGACGATCTCTTCTAGAATCGAGATAGAGAAGTTCAACGATAAAAAAATTGAGCTATGGAAGCTCAATATGGAGGACATTCTTGTAGAAAAAGAATAATGGATCATTGTGGATCCTAGTACACAACCTACTGGTACACAGTCTATTGGCACATAGACTACTAGTACACAAACTACTAGTACACAACCTACTGGTATGTCAAAGGAATATTGGGAGAAGTTGGATAGAAGATAAATGAGTACTATTCGACTCTGCTTGACAAATTCGATGCTTTTGAATGTCTTGGGAGAATCTACAGCCAAGGAACTATGGGATAAGTTAGGGAATTCGTATCAATCAAAGTCCCTGGTAAACAAGTTGTTTCTTCGAAAGAAGTTATATCATATTAGGATGGAATATGGAGATTCTATGATAGAACATCTAAATGCCTTCAATACTCTGGTAAGTAAACTTGTCTCTGTTAATATTATGATTGCAGAAGACGATAAGTGTATTACTTTGTTATGTTCTTTTCTAGAATCTTGGGATAATCTGGTTGTAACAATTCGTAGTACCACTCAATCTACATTGAAGTATGAGGATGTAGTTTCATCCTTGTTATCTGAAGAGATGAGGCGGAAAAGCATGGATGGTCAGAGCACAGATGATTTATTTGTAAGAGGTCGTACCCAAGACATGAATCCTGGTAAGTCTTTGGGGCGAAGATCTAAATCTTTAGGTATATATAAGTCTCTAGGAAAATCTTTGAGGAAATGCTAGAAGTGTGGTAAAGCAAGGCATTATAAGAAAGATTGCAAGTCTAAGAAGGTTGATAAACCAAAGGGACTTGATAATGCCTCTTCCACAGAGGAGAAAACCTCCACTGAAGAAAAAGGTGATGTTTACCTAGAATATACAGGTACACATGCAGACCGTGGTGTATGGTTGATTGACTCAGGTGCGTCATATAATATGACTCCTCAGAGGGACTGGTTCTGTGAATATGAAAAATACGATGGTGGTGATGTATTCCTAGGAGATGACTCGACATCCAAAATGATGGGATGTGGAAGGGTTAAGTTGTTTCTAAAATATGGAAGGATTAGAAATCTCCCCGGGGTTCTGCACATTCTAAAACTATCCAGGAGCCTAATATCTGTAATCAAGTTGGATGATGTAGGTGTGGATACTGTATTGGGAAAGGGAACTTGTAATATGGTACAAGGAGAAATGGTGTTGATGAGGGGAGTTCAGTGTGGAACTCTATACAGGTTGTTGGGAAGCACTTATACTAATGGGTGTAATAGTTCTGTTGTCCTTGAGCATAGAAATAAATAAGACAAGACCAATATTGTCCCTAGAAAGAAGACCATGCTGTGGCATCAAAGAAGGAGGCATATTGGAGAAAAGGTCCTTTGAACACTACACAATAAAGGTATGATTGAAGGTATGTCTAATTTCACTCTGGATTTTGATTTCTGTGAACATTGTATATATGGTAAACAAAATCGAGTGAGATTCCCATATGGTGCTACAAGAGAAAAGGGGATCTTAGAGTTGATACACAATGATGTGTTTGGGCATATGCATGTTCCATCACTAGGTAAATAGTGTATTATGTTTCATTCATAGATGATTTCTCAAGGAACACATGGATTTATTTTCTTAGAAAGAAATATGAGGTATTTGATAAATTTAAAGAGTTTAAGGCTCTGGTAGAAAATCAGACAGAGAATAAAATAAAGGTATTGAGGACAGATAATGGTGGATAATTTTGTAGAAATGAATTCAAAGAATTCTGTAAGAAGTGTGGTATAGAAAGTCAGAAGATTACTCCATACACACATCAAAAAAATTGAGTTGCAGAAAGGATGAACATGATAATGATGGGAAAAACAAGGAGCATGCTTAGTGGTGCCGAGCTAGGACAAGAATTCTGGGCAAAGGCAGTGGGTACAACATGTTACTTGGTCAATCAATCACCCTCATCAATGCTGGATGATAAGACTCCACACGAGGTATGGACTGGTAAGAAACCCTCTCTTGAACATCTCAAAGTGTTTGGTTGTGCTTCTTATGTACATGTTCCAAAGGAAAATAGGAGTAAGCTGGATAATAAATATGAAAAATGTATCTTTATTTGTTATAAAGATGGTGTGAATGGTTACAAGATTTGGAACCCAAAAACTAAGAAGACTGTTTATAGCCGGGATGTTGTTTTTAGAGAGGTGAAAGATGTTCCGAAACAAGAATTCCTACCAAGGAAAGAAGAACCTGAGAAAATAGAGTTTGAGTTGGATTGTGAAAAATCTGAATCAATTGAAGAAGATGAAGCAGAAGAAGAAGAACCTCATACCCCAATATTGAGGATATTAGTGAGGGAAAGAAGGAAACCATAAAGGTATAGTCCACCTGATTTTCGTTCTAATTTTGCTTTATCTATTACTAATGATGATCCTAGAAATGTCAAGGAAGTAGTGAATTCAAAGGATAGTAAACTCTCTAAGAAGGCCATGGTTGAAGAAATGGATTCCTTGGATAAGAATGAGGCATGGGATCTAGTTGAGTTGCTAACTAGAAGAAAATCTGTTGGTAGAAAGTGGTTGTTTAAGAAGAAGTTTAATGCAGAATGAAAAGTGGAGAAATACAAAGCTTGGTTAGTAGCAAAAGGTTATTCCCAGGTAAAGGGAATTGACTTTGGTGAGATTTTTTCTCTTGTTTCCAAGTTAAATTCTATTAGATTTATTTAATATATTGCTAATACTTTTGATCTTGAAGTGGAGCAGATGGATGCAAAAACAACATTCCTACACGGGGATCTAGAAGAAGAAATATACATGAAGCATCTAGAAGGATTTGTAGTGAAGGGAAAGAAAGAGCTTGTATGTAAGCTAAAGAAGTCACTATATGGTTTGAAGCAATCACCTAGGATGTGGTACCAAAAGTTTGACACATACATCCTTGTATTGGGATTTGTGAGAAGCAGGGATGATCACTGTGTATATTCCAAGCAGGTTGGTAATCACTTCATTTATGTAGTGTTGTATGTTGATGACATATTGTTGGTAGGAAATAACATGGATGCTATCAAGGAGGTGAGATCACAACTATCCTCCAAATTTGACATGAAGGATCTCGATGCTGCAAATTTCATTCTGGGAATGGAGATTAAAAGAGATCGTGCAAACAAGAAACTCTGGTTGAATTAGAGAAAATATGTTGAGATGATATTGCAGAGGTTTAATATGCATGGAAATAAACTGGTCAAGGTTCCTATTCCTATTGGTGTAAAGTTATCTGCATATCAGTGTCCCAAGACACAGGAAGAAGAAGAGGACATGTCCCATGTTCTGTATGCCAGTGCAGTTGACAGTTTGATGTATGCAATGGTATGTACTAGACCAGACATTGCACATGCAGTGGGAGTTTTGAGCGGGTATATGTCAAAACCAGGGAAGGAGCATTGGAAAACAATAAAGAGAGTCTTCAGGTATTTGCATGGCACTACCAATTATGGATTGTTCTACCAAGGAAGACCAATATTGGACAAAGTGTTGGACATACATGGGTTTGTTGATGTAGATTGGGTTGGATATGTGGATCACAAAAGATCTACAAGTGGGTATGTGTTTAATCTATTTGGAGGAGAAATTAGTTGGATGAGCAAAAGACAGGTTGTAGTGGCACTCTCAACTACAAAAGATGAATACATGACAACCACTCATGCAAGTGAGGAAGCAATATGGTTACAAAGATTGTGTTCAGGTATTTGGTTGGTACAACAAGCAGTGAGATTAGATTGTGGCAGTCAAAGTGCAATATTCTTGGAAAAGAACCCTACTTATCATTCAAAGACAAAGCATATTGTTGTTCAATATCACTTTGTGAGAGACATGGTTGAAGAAAATAAGGTGTTGCTAGAAAAGGTTGACACTTTGAAGAATGTTGTAGATTCATTGACAAAGTCTATGAGCACAAAGAAGTTCTCTTGGTGTAGAGTTACAATGGGCATTGCCGCCCTAGATTATTGACTATGTAATCATGTGAAACTGTGTATGCAAATAAAACAACAAATGGGAGAATGTTGGGTATGTGATATATTCTTTGCATGTGGTTTGTGGGGGTGTCAGATTTGACAACTGTGTATGGAAATCCCAACTTCCTTCACTCTTTGTGTCATGTGTGCCAGACTCTTTCCTAAGGGGGTCAGGTTTGGCCCCCCTGGTTACGCACAACGTTCGACTCTGGGCGGTAGCTCGGAGCTGACGGGGTTCGGGGCAGTGCCCCGAAATTTGTTTTTGTGCGGTTTTTGCTATTTTAGTGGATTTTGCTATTTTTAGCGATTTTCTAAATTAATCTCAGATTAAGGGATTAGGGTTTTGATAGCTACGAAATACCTAAAATATTGTATATATTTTATTGTGAATGGTGAAATTAATACAATGAAGAGTTGAAAGGTGTGGAACCAAGGAAGACTGGTTTTCTCCCGTTTAAGGGTTTCCAACGTAAATCTCTATGTACTGTGTGTATGAGCCATTGATTAATTTCTATTTTGCTTAAGGATTTGTATGCATTGCTTTACTTCAAAGTTTAAAACTTACACGTTAAAAATTGGTTTATTAAGAGGTCTTGAGTTCAAGTCTAATTTTTGTTACTTTTTTTTTGAAAAATTTCATGTATTCATTGTAAAGTGCATTTCACTTAATTATAAAAGTGAATCACTATTAAATAACTTTAATATTTTATTTTAACATATTTTTGCATGCAACTTTCATTTATAAAGTAACTTCATTGTAAAACTGATTCTCACTTGTTTTATAAAAGTGGGTCACTTCATAAGTAACTTATTTAAAAGTGAGCTTATAGGCACACTTAGATAAGGAGGAGCATCACCACGTGGACCAATTTCTACTTGCCATGTGGCTCTTTGGTTACCATTTATGCCTTTTTTTTAAAGGGCATAAATTTTACATCCGAAGTCTGTTTTGAGTGCCGTTTTTTTTGAAACAACCTATTTTTTCGAGAGATTTCCATCTAGACCATCAATTTTAGACTTTAAATCCATATTCTTTGCATATTTTAATATGAATTCTCCTTGTAATCTTTTTCTTACCAACACCAACTACTTCTCATGGAAATCCCATATGGAAAATTTACTAAGAAGTAAATGATTATATCGGATTACCTTGGGGAAAGAACAAGAACCCACTGACGATGAAAATAAATTCAAATGGTATAATATGAATGATGAAACACATGGAATAATCAGAATGTTCATCTCTCCTGATTTAAGGTTTCTCCCTCAAGGAATTAATGGCTCAATGAAGCTTGGGAAAAGATTGAAGCTGTGTTTGGTAAACACAATATTATTCGATCCCGCTAATTGGAAAATCAGTTAATGAATTTAAGTCCAAATGATTTTCCTTGCATTGAATATTACTTATCTAAGTTCAAAACACTTAGAATTTTATGTATAGACTGCAATCTAGATATGAAGGAAGATCATTACATATATGCTATTCTTGCTAAGCTTGGTAGTGCATATTTTGTTTTTGTATCTACCTTTCATGCCACTAGAGAAGCTCTATGGATTTTTTTATAAACAACCCTCTCTTGAGTTTTTTTGTGATGCTATGATTCAAGAGCAAGATAAGATTGTGAAACTTGGATTGATAAGCACTACAGGTACATTCAACAAAGCCTTAATGGTATAGCAGAAAGATAAATCCAATAATTCCAAGAAGAAACATCCTTGCTACAAGAATAAGCGAAACAAGGGTCCCAATCCCTATCCTCCATCTTCTTCTCCTAATGGTGACAAAGGATAAAAATCCAAAAGTAAGAAGACTGACATACATTACAACTTTTGTGGGAAATATGATCACATGTAGTCTAAATGTTTTAAAAATATGGAATCCTTAGAAGCAACGATGAAGAAACACAACATCAGTATTGATGATTTTTCTTATTCTTCTGGACATGCACTTTCTTCTTCTAGTTTCTCCTTCAATGGAACTTTTACTTCTTCTTCTGATGAGTGGCTTATTGATTTTGTATCATCTTATCATATGGATAAGGATAAATCCATATTTTCTACTCTTAATGAATGTAACACCAATAAAATATTTGTTGGTGATGATAGATATCTTAGTGTGTAGGGTCTGGAATAGTTCAGGTAGTTAATGGCCATTTTAATGATGCATTATGTGTTCCAAGTATTTCCTGCAACCTTCTATCAATGTATCAAATCACTCATTTAGGTGAAGGTAAAACCGTAGAGTTTTCACCTCACCAAGTTATAATCAAGGATTGAAAATATCTTAAGCATGTCCTTGCAACTGGAATTGTCGATGATATTATCAAGTTGTACAAGTTTGACAAATTTGGGTCATCATCTTTTGCATCAGTTTTTATTGTTCATAACGATGACTTTAGCAAACTTTGGCATGAGCGGTTTGGTCATCTAAACTATTGCTCATTTTAGAAACTATGTAATCAACACATGGTGACTGATCTTCCTCTTCTTTCTTGAAAAGACGGTGTTTGTGTCGGTTGTGTTCTTGGAAAACATCATCGTGATATTTTTGAAAAACGTGCCTCTTGGCACGCCTCGACCCTTTTGCAATTTTTTCATAGTGATATGTGTGGTCCGCTTTCTTATCCTTATTTCTATGGGTGAAAATATTTCTTAACTTTGATTGACGACTTCTCTAGATGCACTTTAGCTTACTTCTTAAAAATTAAGAGCAAAGTGTTTTACAAGTTTTTGGCTTACAAGGCCCTTGTAAAAAAACAATCTGGACATCAACTTCAAAGGTTAAGAATAGATAATGGAGACGAATATGTGAACAATAAATTTACAGGTTACTTCATTGCATAGGGAATTCAAATGCAACATATTCTTCCATATATACCTCAACAAAATGGTGTTTCCGAAAGAAATAATCATACGTTAAAAGAAATGGCTAATCGTATAATCCAATTTAAATGATTAAGTCTTATTATTGGACATAATCCATTAACTGTGTAAATTACATAGTAAACCAAACTCCCACAAAGGTTCTAAGAAATATAACACCACAAGAAGCTTGTAATAAAATTAATCCAGATGTAAGCCACTTCCGTGTATTTGGCGGTGTAGTATGGGCTCACATTCTTGATGAGAAAATGGAAGCTTTACAACTTGAAAGTGAGAAGTGTATTTTTTTTGGATATTCTGAAGATGTAAAAGGTTATAGACTTCTTCAACCTCATTCCAATGAAATTATTATTAGAAGAGATGTTAAATTTGATAAAAATCTCTTGGCCTGTGAGATTGATTCAATGTTTGTGTCATCTTCGACCTGCAAGCCATCTTCGACGTTTGTGCCATCTTCTGTTTCTATTCCAGTTTATTTTTCTTTATATGATGACAATGAGGATGAAAATCCACCTTTTCCTGCTCACCTTCCTCCATATGAGTCCATTCAACATGAACCTTCACTACCACCACGTCTTCCCAGATGGGTCCATTCAACACGAGAATAAACTGGTGATCTTGTGGTGATCCTTCAAATCAATGCCAAAATCTTTCACAGTTCCAAAAATCCTCTTCTCTTTTGTCTCAAGTTTAAGAGACTCATGATCCAAAAACATTTGTGGAAGCTTTAGGTCATCCAATTTGAGACACAACAATGAATGAAGAGTATTGCTCTTTAATGGCGAATGATATTTGAGATCTTGTACCTCTTCTGAAAGGAAGAAAACTTGTCAGATGTAAATGGGTGTACATAACTAAGTATGCATCAAATGAAAGTGTTGAAAGACACAAGGTCCAATTAGTTTCCAAAGGGTTCTTTAAAGTTGAAGGAATTGGCTATAATAAAACTTTTTCCCTCGTATCCAAAATGAATTCCATCCTCCTTGTTCTAGCCCTTGTTGCCTCACATAAATTAGAAGTCCATTAGATGGATGTTAAATACACTTTCTTGCATAGATATTTGCAAGAAGAAATGATCTAGGTGGATATTGGTGGCCACCCACCTATTCCAACTCGCTCCTCTTGACAGTTTTTAGTTCAACACGTTCTTCTGTACTTGTTTGTAATTGTGGGTTATACACTTTTAGGGCTATTTGAATCCCTACACATATTATAGGAAGAGAATGGTGGCCACCCACCTAATCCAACTGACTTATTTCAGAAATTTTCATGTCAACACATCTTTTTGTATTTCCAGGGCCATTTTGGGGCCCTAAACAATGTTATTTTGGATTTCCATAGTCAAACTGTAGATAGAGTCATAGGTTGATGGAATAATGTGTAGTTCTAAAAAAAAACTTTCCAACAGGCTATCACGTGCCTAAAAAAAAGGTCGCATGGAAAATTTATGACCTCGAGAAGTTGAGGTACCAACTTTCCCAACGAGGCCCACAAAACTTTTGACGTTTCACCTCCTAGGGTTAGGTTTTTGGATGTCTATGGTTTTGACATTCACGAGTAATATTAAAAAGGCCTTTGGAGACTCATTGTACTCATTCTGCTCAGAAATATGTGTGTATCAACCACATCTCTTCTAAGAGATAGCTACCACCATTCGAGGAAGTTGTTTTCAGTTCTGCAGTTTTACACTTTCAACCTATTTCATTTATTCAATAGAAGTTATTGTTCACTGGATATTTTTTGTTGTTCTCTGTATCTCTTTTTTACTGTATTCAGTCTGTTAGTCATTTAGTTCCTCTCATAAATCCAGATCAGTGGTATCAGAGCAGTCTGCTCTTCATTTATTTTTCTTCGTGCATGTCCCCGACAAGATCCGGGTACAAGAAGTTGGGACTTGAACTAATCGAGCCTTTGCAAGATCCGCCGCGCCGAGCCTGAAAACAACCCATGGGGGACAAAAAGAAAGATGATGGAGCAAGATATCCTTTTAAAATGTTGCTCGAGGAATCCCTTGTGCAACAAAGGAACAAAATGATGGAAAACTTTGCATATATCCTTCGGCGGTGACCCGTAGGAGAAGCATCTTCATCAAGTGGCCATTCAATTCCCTTCAAGGTACATGCAAATTTTGATATTCCATTATTTGAAGGACTGGTAGATGAAAATGTTGTAGATAAATGGTTGAATCTACTCAAAGGGTATTTTTCAGTCCACAATTTTTTCGATAGGGAAACAATTACTTTTTCACTCCTCAAGGCCGTTCCCCATGTTAAGGATTGGTGTGATACTTACTCTGAGAAAAGGGACATAGAGGAATCTTCAATATTTGTGGTCACCCCCACATGGGATTCCTTTAGGGATTCCATTAAAGAACAATACTACCCTGTTGGAAGCTACCAGGACCAGTACCCAAGATGGACCACCCTGCGTCAGGAAAAGGGACTGAACAATACCATATTTCACCAATATTTTCCATACCTTGCACACCAAATTGGGTATCAAAGACTCTGAGTGACATATGGTGCTCAAATACCATGGATGCTTGCATAGATAAATTCAGAAAGAAAGGGAGTTTCTAGACATCACATCATTGGGTACAACTTATAGATATGCTGTCAAGATCAAGCATAAATTTAAGCAGAAGAGGTGAGAGTTTGGATCTGCAAACTCCTCAAAGCCGAAGCAGGGCCAAGGTGGACCCAAACCACACAACAAGGGATAGATAAAATATGGCCACTATCAAGAGAACCATTCTAAGTCGCAACACAAGAAGGGTAATGAGAAGTTTAAGAAGGACACACGAAAATGGTGTGAATACCATAAAATCCCTTGGCACAACACCGAAGAATGCCACTCCAAGTAGTCACTCGTGGCCCAGCTGAAAGATTCTGAGTTAGAGGATGATTCTGACTCCGAATCAAATCTAGAAGGAGGGAAGCTAATTATGGATGCTGAACGTAGTGCCATTGTAACCACCACCAAAGTCCAACCAAGCGAACCAAAAGAACCAGAGTAAGGGGAACGACTCTTTCACTCAAATATGTGGGTAAAGGGGGCTCTGCTCCATTTCATTGTTGATAGCAACAATCAGAATAACCTGATCTTAGCAGAGGTTGTCAAGCGGCTCGACCTACCGACGAAATTGCACCTGCATCCCTACACCATCGGCTGGCTTCACCAAGGAAGAGATATTCGTGTTAGCTAACAATTCCATCTTCCCTATGACATCAAGCCTTTCAAAGATGAGGTATTGTGCGATATTTATCCCCTTGAAGTTTGTGATGTTATTTTAGAACAACCATATTTGTGGAAGCGACATGCTATGTATGAGTCTAGACCCCCCAATGTTATTATTACTTTGGGTAGAAAATTGTATAGGATACCAGAGGTAGCACTGCCTATCACTATTTATTTAATCTCTGCTAAGCAATGAAATAAGGTCATTTCACAGACCGAGAAGTTCGTCTTCTTTGTGATCCGAGCTCACAGTAAGAAAAAGGTTTCTGCCACATCCATGGCCTCTACACAGAGCCTCTCTTTGAAACAAAATTAGGTGGATGAGTCATGGAAGAGTATAGAGACATATTCTCCTCACCCACTAGGGTATCGACACACTATCAAGTCAAGCATCCAATTGATCTAACCCCCGATGCACCTATACCTAATGGAACAGTCTATCATCGCTCGTTGATGGAAAATGACAAAGCCAAGCATCATATCTAAGAGCCGCTTCAAAAGGGGCATGCTAGACCCATCTCCTCCGCTTGCGGAATCTCGATTCTACTAGTGCAGAAGAAAGATGACACCTGACGTCTCTGTATTGATTACAAAGCATTAAACAAAATCATAGTCAGGAACTAGTAGCCAATTCCCAGAATTGATGACCTTCTTGACCAACTCAAGGGGGAAAAGTTCTTTAGAAAGATTGACCTAAAGTCTGGCTACCACCAGGTTCCCATCGAACCAATTGATGTATGGAAGACAAATTTAAAATCTAAAGAAGGTCTCTTCGAATGGATGATCATGCCCTTTGGATTAACAAATTCACCAACCACTTTCATGAGTTTGATGGATGATATATTTAGAACCTTCACCAAGTATTTTGTGGTGGTATATTTGGATGACATCCTCATCTTCAACATAAATTGGGAGGAGCACATGCAACATATTCAACAGGTTTTGAGCACTCTGCGACAACACAAGCTATATGCTAACTTGAAAAAATGCTCCTTTGGAATGAACATGGTCTAATACTTGGGATACATTGTTGATGAGCATGGGGTACATGTTGATCCAACTAAGATCCAAGTCATCCGTGACTGGCTAGTCCCGACCACATTAATCGAGCTTTAGAGCTTCTTGGTACTGGACAACTTCTATCGACAGTTTGTGTTGGGATTCTCCCATATTGCATGGACCCTCAGCCAAGTGAGAAAGGGCGGTGGCAGAGAAAAGTTAACGTGGGGGAAGGAACAACAATGAGCATTTGATGATCTGAAGCATCGCTTGTGCTCAACTCCAATACTCTCCTTACCTAATCTACAACAATTGTTCGAGATTGAGACTGATGCATCTGACTATGCTGTAGGCGCAATTATCACTCAGCATGATCATCCTGTAGCATACCATAGTGAGACACTTTCAGATACTATTTGAAAATACCCCACCTATTACAAGGAAATGTATTCCATTGTACAAGCTTGTTGTCAATGGAAACATTACATTCTGGGAAAGGATACAATCATCCACACTAATCACAAGCCTCTGCAGTTCATACAGACACATGGGAAGTTGAAGAACGACCGCCATCAGAAGTGGTCCACCTACCTGCAATAGTTCATTCTCAACATCAAGTATAAGACATGGAGGAAAAATCATGTCGCTGACTACCTCATTCGACCTCCCATGGCTGCACTCACCACTGTGCTCCATTCCTATGGACACGAGGCATTTGAGTGGCCCCAACTTTATCAACAAGATATAGACTTCACCACCAGCTATCAGCTCTTGGGTACATGCGTGAATTGCATATTTGTGTTCCTGCAAGTGAGCATGCAAAGCTAATTTGGGAGTCTCACTACAGTTGGATGGCATGACATTTTGGCATGGAGAAAACTGTGGCCATTCTATAGAAACATTTTTATTGTCCAAAACTTTGACAGGACGTCAGCAAGTATATCATATCTTTCAATTCTTGTGCCATTTCCAAGCCATCCATCAATAAGAAAGGCTTATACATTCCTCTTCCTACTCCCAAGAGGCCTTGGGAATCCATCTCGATGGATTACATGTGTGGCCTTCTATCCACCAAGCAAGGCAATGATTGTGTATTTGTAGTAGTTGATCCTTTTTCAAAGATGGCCATCCTCACAGCCTGCAAGACGAGCATCACAACGACATATACTTCCAAGATCTTCTTCAAATGCGTATGGGTCTATTTTGGGATACCACATATCATCATCTCTGAATGGGACATCAGGTTCCTCAACACATTTTGGCCGAGTCTCTAGTCAATGTTGGATACCAAGATCACTAAATCCACTACTTTCCACCTCCAAACCGATGACCAAACAAAGGTCGTCAATCAAATGATTGTGCACATCCTGGGCATGTACAAATCTAAGCATCCATGTACATGGGATGAGAGTCTTCCCTATGTTCAACACAACTACAACAGGGCTCTCCATATCTCCACCGACCATAGCCCATTTCAGGTGGGACCCCATCGAACCATTGGAGATCATATCTGTTCATTTTTTTGATGTTATGATGATGTGCGACACAACTTACATGGTTGATGAGGATCTTGTTGTTATCAATTATGATTTGAGCTTATGAAGTGTTGATTCCTTGTGTTACTACAACCTATGCTATTCATTAATGTCATTGATGTCTATTCTTATCGCACTTGCACAACAAACATGTTAGTAAAATTACATGAAGGACAAATTTGAGAGAGGAAAAATGCTATAACAAATGAAAAGAAAAGGGACCTAATTTAGAAAATACCACATGCAAACGATTAGGAAGGAATAAGACACAATGCAAAGGGATGGGATTTTAACTACCCCATATACTATACTACATGCATACAATTCTTAACGATTATGGTTGGATCCTAGCTAACAAGTGATGATTATACGATTTAATTGAGTTATCTGTTTAAGACACATATGGTATGGAACATTGGTGGAACATTTGGAAATGTCATAGTGCTAATGGTTATGTGAATTGTTATATGGAACTTGGATTATGCTATGACATAAGTTAGAAAGGTGGCATGGTCTATTGGTTTTAAATGTGGTGATGGTTTCGATGGATGGGTTGATTGATGGTGTTAAAGGAGGGCTCATTGGCATGTACTATTGAATTAATGAATTGTGGGTGGAGGCGACGAGCATTTACTTCACATCACCTTTACTCCTCCCATTAGTCGCCACCCTAGTCGAGATATTGTTCGGTCTTGTTGCTGTGGTTATCCTCTGATTTCTTAGCAGGAAGGAACCACTTGACCATCTCTCATTTTAAGGAATTTGATGACATGTAAGATTTTTTTTTGGCCATTTGTGAGTCTGCTCTAGTTATGAAATGATTACTGGCTCAGGTGTATTGGTTTGTGTTTTCCTAAGTGTTGCAACTATGTGAAATTTGGTTATTGTTGGCTGGTTCCTTCTGCAATGATATTGAATTCGTAGAGGTTATTGGTCTCCCTGGGTGATATCTCTTTGTTATCACTGCTGTTTGGTGGGAGGGTTTTCATTTAGTCTTGGGTGGATAGCTATCTTCACACCTGTCATTAAACCTAGTCCCTGGATTTCATGGGTTTGATGGTCGAAGGTTTTCTACGTCTCTATGTTTTGTTCACTTCGGCATTGATTGATTGCACCACCATGGGTCACAAAATGAGGTTCCTGTTCTTCCTCGACCCTGTCTTCATCCTTGGGATAGGATTGTTCACTCGAAGAACACTAGGGTTACACCCTGCGTGCGTTAAATAACATTTCCAGGCCAGATTTAAGCTTCACTTTTCTGTTGTGGCCCCCTGTCATGAATTCGTTACCTATCCACGAATGGGTTTCTCTGCATATACACCATTAGCCTTGGGTTCTTAGCATTATAAGAGTGGCTCTTCTCTCCCTGTGTTGGTCACAAAACAAACCTTGGCCCTCTTGTTTGAAGAGTGATAGAGAATACCATCTGGGACTCTTGGGTTTACTACTTGGATGGTTGTATAATTGTTGACTATTTTGAGAACATGCTCACTCAGTTGGTCGTATGACAGTCGTGTTGATCGGTATATAGTCACTGGCTCAGTTATAATAGTGGTAAACCCTACATTAATAGTTGCACTTTCAAAGAACACAGTTACTCACCTTATGTTGATAGCTCAGTATTGTTAATGGAAAGGGCCTCTGCCCTGATTCGATTGGATGTGTGGGTATGCGCAATTGCCACAACTTGTTAGGTTGTTGATTTTTTTTAAGATAGTGACGAGTTGTTTGGTAGATACACAGTCATTGGTATTTGCATTGATAATTATTTTAATGTCTAGCTAGCATTGGTGAGAATTCTTGGCATTTATCATGTCGTGTTGTGTGTTTTCAAAATAAACAATGGTCGTGGTAACTGTGGTTTTCTTTTGGGGCCGAACGATTATTGAACCAGATGAGTTTGGGAACTATATCCTTATGATTGTTGGATTGTTTAAAGCCTGAAATTGCACAACATAGTTGATCACAGTTGGACTAAATTGAAGTAATACTGTGTTAGGTTGATGACTCAACAATGAATTGAGCTATTGGCGTGACTGTGTGTTTGGTTTTGTAAAATGAAAATATTGCATCGTGTTTTTTTGGGTGGCTGGGCACTGGGTATAATATGGATAGATTGAGTTTCACAGAGTTTTAATCATGTTTATAGATCATTTGTTATGAAGGGCATGTTGTCGAGGCTTTATCATATTGGATGGATGGCCCATCTCTTTAGGCCACAATGAATTGTTTTTTTTATAGTGGCAGAGTTACATTGCCTGGGAGAATTACCCTGTGCATAATTTGGGTCTAAATGGTGACTGTCGGTTGCATGTTTAATTGTCAATTCGAGTGTGGAATTTCGGTCTTGATTATTTTGGTTACTTTTTTTATATGTTCAACGAATGTCATTTCATTTAATTGATGGGCCCGATTGCAGTGATAACGACTTCATTGTTATTTTGAAAACATGATTTTTTGAGTAATATGGTGGATTGAAGAAATGCATGGGAAGTGGTTGTTTTTGATAGTTACAGATTGGAAATGGGTATTGTTCGTAAATTGTTATAAAATGCAGAGTGTGTGAATGAAGGGAACACAACCTCTTACAAATTGTGTGGAATACATACTGTCTTGTGATGGCAATGCGTTGGATATTTGATTATTGGACAGTGAACTAGTTAAGTACACAATAATTGTTATTTGGGCATGATGATTGTTGGTTGGTGCATCTATTCTTACTGCAGAATGTTTTATGGATCACTTGATTAATTTCATGAACAATAATCGTTATCCTCCCCTTCCATTATTTCACTTTCTGCTAATTACAAACCCTTTCACCTCCCATATTCATTTTTTCACTCCCTTTTCTGAGATTGATTACAGTAAAGAGAATTTCTGTGTTAAAGTGGATGAAAGTGGCAGTGTCTTGGGTGGATTACAGTGAGGTTTTATTGGTTTTCTTTACAGTTGATTGTTGCTTTCATTGAGCAGTGACCATGTCTTTTCCCCTTTCATTATATCACATTTCACTCAATACAAACCCCTCACATATCCCAAAACCCTTTTTCACCCCCCTGTTCATTGATTAACACTAAAACAATTTGTATGGATT
The DNA here is from genome assembly GCA_032191745.1 of Picea mariana. Lineage (NCBI taxonomy): Eukaryota > Viridiplantae > Streptophyta > Pinopsida > Pinales > Pinaceae > Picea > Picea mariana. Next base: position 190,987 of record JASDQU010100706.1, on the reverse strand, counting down.
GGATTGCATGAGTCTGATACATTTCTGAGCCAATTCTATTTCATATTTGTTTTAGGAGTTGTCATGTATGGTTAATTAAAATACTATTTGCTAATCGATCATGCATGCAGGATGAGTTTTTTTAGTCGAGGTAGCCATGGTTGAGGAAACAGAGGTAGAGGTAACTGGAACCAAGGCCCAAGAAGTCCCAGGTTCTCCATACATTTTGACGCTGATTCACAATATCTTGGACAATTGTTTCATGCTAGATTCTTCAATTGGATTGGGTAGGGAATAGTCTAACCTAGGCCTGAAAGGCCTCCTTTCCAAGCCCCACAAGCACTCGGTATCCGTGTACCTCCTCTTGTCTCATTACAACCCAAGGTCCATGAAAATGATGGATGTCAGGAGATTGTCCACCCGACAATATCCCAACACCATGGCTGGCCCAACTTGTCTTTGCATGCTCCTCTGCCTATTAACCCCATTTCCCAAGATGCCCCTGACCACTCACCAGTGCAATCCTCCCATGATAGCAAGAGATTGAAAACTGAGGCACACCATGCACTTGATAAAGGAAAATCCACTGATGTCCCTTCCTCACCCTCCAATGGCTTTGACAAATCCGTGTCTTCACGGATGCATTTGAGGGATGAGTGTTCCGGCATGATCAATGAAATTAGGCCTAAAGGCTCTGCACAACCAAAGGAAAATTCAGGAAAATCAAGAAGTGACAACAACAATCAAGGAAGGGTTGCATCACAGACTGGGAAATATGGTTTCTAAATTTTTATTATATCTATTGTTTTATGACAGTTGACTTTGGGAATATTTGGACAATATATTTATTTTGGATGTATGAGTATTATTTTGAAATAATTTCAAATTTCATGAGTTTTAATTGCCGAAAGTGAAGATGTTGATGGGAGGCACAAGGAGGTGTCTTTTTCTTAACTAATCGTTATGTTATGATTGTTATGAACCAAAGGGAGTTACAAGGGGTCTCACCTACTAGTTATTATTTAATTATGACCCTTAATTATAATTATTACTCTTCCCCCTAACTAAATTTAGTTGAGTCTTTTAATTAACTTAACTAATGAGTTGGTTCAACTACTTCAAACAATTCTAAATTGTTAAAAACAATAAGAAAGGGAGGAACAAGAGGAGGAACAAGAGGAGGATAGAAGTAGAAGCATGCAAAGGTTTTTTCTTTGAGTTTATGTTGAGATAGTTCAGTTTTCATTCATTCATATATTCATCAAGGCCTAATTCTATTTTGTGATAACAGGGTCTTATTGTAGACAACAATATTCAGGGTTGAATCTCAAATCATTCAAACACTTGTTTTTCAGAGGTGTTGATCTATCTTTGATAGTCTGTGTAGATTTGTCTGTTTGTGAATTAATTTTCATGACTGATAAAGGATATTGTGCAAAGTTGAGTGGGCAGTAATCTGTGGAAAGATGATCCATATTTTAGAGTTCAGTTTTGGTTTTCTGTCAGAGGTTATTTTGTATGTTCCATCGGGGATGTCTAAGTTTGACTTTGGTCCAAGATTTCTGTATGAGATTTTGTAAAGAAAATGACTCTTTGGTGAATTGGAATGAAATAAAGGATTTCTTTATGTCTCATCTGTCTTGATTATCATATTGGTGTCTATACTTCCATTCTTACATTTATTTCAGCAACTGTTATATTCAAAAAATTACATAAAAAGTGAATTTCCAGCAATATTTTTGTTGATAAAAGACTAGCCTAAGCACTCATAATTAATACTTGTGAGTTAGGATGTTATTTTTGTTGGCTATAAACATAGGGTGATATTCCTGTCTACTTTGATTTAGCCAAGTAAAGTATGAAAATGCTTGAGTAAAATCATTTCATATATTTTACTCAACAGGGGGGAGGACTGATCCAGGTGGATATTGGTGGCCACCCACCTATTCCAACTGACTCCTCTTGATAATTTTTGGTTCAACACATTCTTCTGTACTTATTTGTAATTGTGGGTTCTACACTTCCGGGGATGTTTGAATCCCTACACAACTTCTAGGTGGATACTGGTGGCATCCTACCTAATCCAACAAGTTTATTTTTGAATTTTTCATGTCAACACATCTTTCTGTACTTCCAGGGCCATTTTGGGGCCCTAAACAATGTTTTTTTGGCTTGCCACAGTCAAAACAAAGACATAGTCAAATTTTGATGACATAATGTGTAGTTGTCAAAAATATCTTTCTAGCGGGCTATCATGCACCTAAAATGGAGGTCACATGCAAAATTTACGACCTCGTGAAGTTGAGGTACCAACTTACCTAGCGGGGCCCACATAACTTTTGGCGTTTCACCTCTTAGGGTTAGGTTTTTGAATGTATAGGGTTTTGGAATTCATGAGTAATGTTAAAAAGGCCACTGGAGCCTCATTGTAATCATTCTTCTCAGATGGATGCGTGTAGCAGCCACATCTCTTCTCAAAGATAGCTACCACCATTTGAGAAAGTTTTTTTCAGTTCTGCATTTTTACAGTTTCAACCTATTTCATTTATTCAATAGAAGTTATTGTTTGCTGGATATTTGTTGTTGTTCTTCGTATCTCTGTGTTATTGTATTCAATCTGTTAGTTTGTTCGTTCTGCTCATAAATCCGGATCAACAAATCTACATGGAACAACCTCCTAGCTATGTATAGAATGACTCCAACCTTGTTTGTCTCCTTAAGAAATATCTTTATGGACTCAAGAAAGCTCCTCAAGCTTGGTATGCCAAAATGGACAACTTTCTTCTTGACACCAAAATTTCTAGATGTCATTACGACCCTAATGTATATACCAAGAAAGTAACAATCCATCTCATAATACTCGTTCTTTATTTTGATGACCTTATCCTCACTGGTAGTGACCCTAAACTTTTAACCCATGTGAAAACCAACCTTAAGAAGAAATTTGAAATGACAGACTTAGGCTATTTTCATTATTTCCTTGGCCTCCAAGTATTGAAAACCAAGGAAGGAATATTTTTTTTCCCAGTGTAATTTTGCTTCTAACCTTCTTCTCTACTTTCACATGGATGATTCTAAACCAACCCCTTCTCCCTTCTAGTTTGGAGTCAAACTTGTTGCCACTTATACTTCTCCCAAAGTTAATGCCACCTTGTACCATCTATTAGTTGGCAACATCTTATATTTAACTCATACTTGTTCTGATATTTCCTTTGTTGCTAGTCTTGTTGTCCGGTATATGAAAACACCCTATGAGAGCCATTGGAAATTAGCTAAAAGGATACTTCATTATGTCTGGGTTACAATTTAGTTCAGACTACATTATAGTTCAGGGGGGACTCCTTTGTTGGTTGGTTTCACTGATTTAGATTGGGCTGATGACCTTGATGATTGAAAGTATACTACAGGTTATGTTTTTAGCCTTGGTTATGGACCTGTCACTTGGGCTTGTAAGAAACAACAAGCTATTTCTCTTTCTTCAACTATTAGGAACCTAACCTTCTGAACCCATCACATAGGTATAATAATGCATTTTCCATGTAATAAAGGTTGACATTAGTTAATAAGGCCTATTTAATAATGTGAACAAGTCTAATGTAACAAGACTTAATAGAAGCTTTTGCTTCTAGAAAGATATTCCTCTAGAATGTTCTTTAGAAGGTGGAATTAGTATAAATAGGAGTAGAATACATGAAAAAGTCTAGTCTTGAGAATTATTGTAATAAATATCTTCTTTGCTGGAGGTTTCCCCCTCGAAGAGGAAAGTGAACTTGGATTTCTATCAGTAAATGTATCATTTTTGGTGTTTTTATTCTCTATATTTTGTTGTTCTGCTGGTATTTGCTGCAATATTTCCGTTTCTGCATATTATAATACATCTAGTACCTTAAAAGTGGTATCAAATATTTTTACTCTACATAAATTGTGGGTAATTTTTTTTAGGGCAGAGACATGTACTGCCAACATTTTTAAAGCATAGAGATATATCATTCAATGGGTAAACATTTGGTTGGGGAAGACTACATGTAGGAAATACATACGGTTTCATGGGGTTACTTGAAACAAACGTTTCACCTTGTTCGAAACCTCTATAACCCCTATTGGTACCCCTTCAAGTAGTACCGCATCATAAAATATCCATACACGACCATCACTCCCACGTATTTTTAGGTATTTAGGGAGTACCCTAGGCCTCCTGAAACCAACCCTATATCAGACGATCGACCACATGACTGCTATAGTGACACTGAGAACAACACTTGAGATGATGCTCTCTAGTGTTAGTGTTTCATGGAAACCTGCACAGGAGACCTAGCTAAAGCATACACAAACAAAACTTATCAAGAAAAGGAAGAGAGATACACAATGAATAATGAGAATCAATGTATATTGTTATCTAATCAATGAGTGAGTGATATTAACTCATATAGGAAATGACATCCTATAATTAGGAATGCATTCATAATAGTGATGGTATAAAATTAGAAATTCTAAAATAGAACTACTCAGGTAACTCCCACTGAACTAGTGTTACTCCCACTGAACTAGTGTGCTGAAAATAGAAATTTCTCCAACATCCCCCCTAAACATCACTATGGAGTAAAAAATGAGTCCCAACTACTAGGCCATATTAGATACTCATGTACAATGAAACTAATGAAAACTAAATAAAAATGAGGAAAGAGGGAAAATCACGTGGGAACAAAACCCCCCCTCAAAAGATAATGTATTAAAAGAAGAAAATGGTAGCTGCTAGGCAAATTTTTTCTTCACTGCAAGATGATCCCACAAAGTCTGAAACTTATGCTCAATGAAAGTCTTCATGAGGATGTAGAAATATTTATGGATCTGATGAATTCCTTTGGAAACCTGTCTAGACTTGTACCTCTTGATCCCGTGTACCCATATGCACCTGAAAATATTCCTTTCTGGTGGAAGTGGAATAATATGCAAAGTTTGATTCTTTAGGAGTGAGTCATACTCCTTTTGCATGGATTCTTTCCATAATGGATTTCCCATATTCTCACTGTAGAGATGCATATTAGAATATTGAACCATATAACAATGCATGGGCATCGTAGGTTTTGAAGCCGAAAGTACATGAGAATACTCCTCATGCTGAGATCGAGTCCTCCTCGAATCCAATGGATTCCCTACAAGGTTTCCTGCTGCCTAAAGTGTGAAATTTGCCTTCTTGGGCATCTGTTGAAGCTTCAACGCTGGATTCTTATCTAGATGTACTACCTTCTTATTTCCATGTACATAATCTGAGTGTATGGAATCATCTTTGATGTCTGAAAATGATGGAAGAACAAGAGTATATGCATGTTGCACTGGAGCTACAGGACAAGTACTCTCCTTATGTGTAAGTAGAAAAGAGGATTCATCATTAGAAAACTTAGTGAATTTATACAACCTTGACTTGTGATCCACCTCACTAATTGCAATGATGGAATTGTCATGCATGTCAATTACTGAAATTGAATTGGATGTAAATTCAACCTTTTTACCTTTCTGGGCGATCTGATAAATTGAGAGTAGATTCATAGAAATATTTGGAACATGTAAAACATTCTCAAAACTTCCATTGTGGAGTTCCACTCTCCCTTTTACTACTACTGCTACTGGAGTATCATCCCCCACGAGAATAGGGGGTCTTGAGTATGGAATCAAGGAAGATAAAAATTTCTCTTTCGCTGCCATATGATGTGATGCGCTAGAATCTATAATCCATGAATCAGATGAGGAATTAATTGCAACAAGAGCATGATGATTACCTTTCTTAGGAGTAATATCTTCTTCCTTCTGCTTCTTGACTCCCTCTGGAATGAGTTTTCCAAGGTTATTCTATTGAAGAGCATGTGCCATAAGATCGATCTGTTTCTTCATGCATGTGGATTCTTCATGATTTGGTTTATTGCAGTAAGGGGATATTCCAAACCCTTTAACGATTCTTCATGCATGTGCCATGTGATTTCCCTTATTCTTTCTTTTAGAATCTGAAGAGTCTTTGGAACTTGAAGAATCATTAAAGGGTTTGGAATATCCCTCCCTCTCGTTTTGTTTCTCCTTCCTGTTCTATTTGGATGATCCTTTGCCATCATGCATGGTGAGTGCATGTGCTTTGGTATCATTGATTCGGCCCATATGAATGATTTTCGTCTTCTCTTGTGTAAGAGATTCAATGAATTGAGCCAACGTAGGCATTTTCCAATTTGTTCCCAAAAGACATCTACCAGAATGGAAATTGGAGACATATACAACGTATTCTGATCCTAGCTTGGCCAAGATTGTTAGAATAAGTTGTTTCTATTGTTTAGACTTGTAAATAACACATTCACTCAAGCTCAATATCAAAGACTTAAATTTAGTAAAGAAATCATGTATATTATCAAAAATATTAGGGTCTAAGGTATTTCAAATCTACCTCAAGCATATGACCTCGCATCTCATCCTGCTTTCCAAAGAGTCATTCCAAGGTGGTCCAGATCTCATTTGGAGTCTTGCATGAGGCAACATGAAACCATAAATCAATGGATATTAAATCAAGAAGTAGTCTCGTGGCCTCATCCTTACGGTTCACCCATCTGGTCTTCTCAAGCACCGATGTAGGTTTTGTTTCTGTCGCCATCGTCAAATTATACAATCCTTTTATTTTGAATTGGAATGCAGCCTTCAACCTCCATTCAAAATAGTTGTACGGTGTGAGCATTATCACTAGACTTGATTGAATAAATTGCATCATCTCCATCGCTGCTATTGATACTGAAAAGATCCTGAAAACCCAGATCGTGGATTTCGAGATATGACTGACAATGCTATGACAACTATAGATATGATAAAACAACTATATATCCTAAAATATGATGTGGGTTTTGGATATTTTCGGTGAGCATGAGAATACCTATGTTATACGACTCTAGTAAAAATTTCAACCCGACCCAGATCACAGATTTCGATATATGACTATTTTACTACATAAACCTAATTTTCTGGAGGGCTGCTAAATCGTTGCACCCTAGAGAAGGATAAAGTGCGACGATACTGAATTGTCGCACCCTATTGAAGGACACAATGTGAATATTGTGAAAAACTGAATCGTCGCACCTTGGAAGAAGAACACAGTGCGACGATGTCGCACCTTGGCTGTGTATAGGCTGCTACGATGCCTGGAAAAAGAAAATTTCTTAAGTATGAGTGGGACTGTCACACCCTTCGATAGGGATAGGCTGGGATGATTCCAATTGTCACACCTTTCGATAGGGATAGGCCGCGATGATGGAAAAAACTAGGTTTTCTCAAATCCTCTTTCACTCTTCTCTGGCTTGTTCGGGTTTCTTCAAGCAACTTGACTCTGATACCATGTCAGTGTTTCATGGAAACCTACACAAGAGACCTAGCTAAAGCATAGAAAAACAAATCTTATCAAGAAAAGGAAGAGAGATACAGAATGAAGAGTGATAATCAATGTATATTATTATCTAATCAATGAGTGAGTGATCTTCACTCATATAAACAATGACATCCTATAATTATGAATGCATGCATAATAGTGATGGTATAAAATTAGAAATACTAAAATAGAACTAGTCAGTTAACTCCCACTGAACTAGTGTGCTGAAAATATAAATTTCTCCAACATCTAGTACCCGGGTAATCAGGTAGTATGACTAATGCTACAATCGAGCATCCTTAGATGGTGCCCTGAGATATTGCGTCGAGTACTACTGTTCGAACCCACACATATATCAGAGAGCTATAGCACAAGACAAACCCTTATCTGTAGGACCCCTGCAAAGACTAACCCTTGGGAAAGGAACATAACACAAAAGTAGCATAAGGGATATTTTACTGTGCAACCCTGTCTCCTGGATCCTGGTTGCGAAATTCCTACACAATTTTCTCTGTTAACTATTTGCACATTTCGTCACTACAATATTATTCAATCCTGAGTCTAATTTCGCAAGAGAAAAAAAAAGAAAGTTCAGTGGTCCCATCGACACCCTCATTTGGGACCTCTCCTGTTGGATTTCTCTCTTTGCCTTGATTTCCATGGTACCTCTCATTTTGGAGTTTTTTTTTTCCCGTGGACCCACCCCTCTTCTCGACACCCTTATTTAACACCTATTCCATTGAATTCCCTTTTTTTCCCTGATTGCAGTGGTATATATGACTTATCAACATTTTTTCAGTGGAACCACTTATCCCAGGCACCTTGAATTTCCAAATGGCCACCACTTGCAACCAATACCTACAAGTCGAAATTAAACAGAACAAGGAGACCATCCAAAAAAATTCTTCTCACTTTGACTGCTTCGATTACCAAGTCGGGAATGAATTTTCCAAAGTTGACGACCGACTTGAAAAATTCAAGGGCAAATTTGACACCATCAATACCACTCTCAACCAATTT
>JASDQU010100706.1:169169-182586 GCA_032191745.1 Picea mariana | reverse complement strand
ACCAACCCTCCCAGTTATATGTTGGTGACTCCTCCCATACTATGGCCTTTCATTCCATCCCCTTTCATCGTGACCCCTACCTTCCCTGAGTTGAGGTCAATAAATTTGATGGCTTCGGTCCCACAGGATGGGTCACCCAAATGGCCACCTCTCCATTGGGATGGGCCTTGATACATAATATACATGTATCCCTTCCCATAATTGCTTAAATTCACCGATCAATGATTGGAGGTAGACATCCATTCTCTTCACTTGTCATCTACCTAGGACTATAAGATCTAGCATAAGATGTTCATTCTTCACATAAAACCATGGGGGGATATTGTTATTGATCACTACCACTGGACAAATAGAATAGTTGGTGTTCTTGAGGGATTACAAGTTAATTCCATCCACATCTATGATCAATCATAGGCTCCGTACTTCATCATTGAATTTATTGGGTCACATATCCTTTATATGCTTCATCGCTATTGAACATGCTAGGATTTTCATAACTCCTAGATCACTTATATGTGAGGCATGCCACGAGTGAAACAATTTGTATTTTCCAAGAATTGAAAATATTCTTTTCTTCCTTTCCTTTGACCTACCAATGCTACCCCTCATGCCACCCCTCTCAATATTTAGGAATTAAATAAGGAAGAAATCGCTGAATGCCAACTCAAGGGTCTTTGCTATAATTGTGATGAAAAATATTTTCTAGGGCACAAGTGTAAGGAACATAAGATTTTTATGGAAATTTCTAAGGATGTTGCTGACAAGGAGGCCAAATTTCCCTTGTGGAAGATCTACCCCCAACACATGATCCTACTCTGCCCGCTGATCCACCAGAAGTTGAACCGTTGATTTTGTTGCACGCCCTCACTGGATTCTCTGCTCCCCAAACCATTAAGCTACTTAGCTACATTAACCAAATGAAATTCATAATCCTTGTTGACAGTGGTAGCACCCATAATTTTATTCATTTTCACATTTCCCAGGAAATCAATTGCTATATCCGTGTAGTCAACAATTTTCAAATCATGATTGCTAATGGCGGTTCCATGAAATGTGGTGAGCGTTGTGAAAATGTGCACCTACAAATTGGTCAGTACAACCTAAAATTTCATATGTTGGTTATAAACATGGGCGGTTGTGACCTTGTGCTCTATGATGAATGGTTACACACTCTAGGTCCCATAATCATGGACTTTAATAACCTCACCATGTTATTCCAATAGGAGGGACATCAATATAAATTCCAAGGCATCACAACATGCTCTCCTGAGATCATCAACTCCCATTGAACGAAAAAGCTACTCAAAAAAGGTCATTCTGGCATTGTTTCCCAACTCTATTTCATTCACGTAGTTAAGACACCCTGACCTCCAATATATACTCTCCAGACACCAAGATATTTTTAACACTCCCCATGGACTTCCCCCTTCCCGCGGTGCCCATGATCATTCCATTCTTCTAGTACCAGGCAATCTTACTCCCAATGTTCACCCTTATCATTATATCTTTTCCCAAAAAAATGAAATTGCAAAAATTGTTTAAAAATTGCTAGAAGCTAGTGTTACCCAGCCTAGTACCATCCCCTATTCTTTTCTGGTAGTAATGGTACTCAATAAAGAAGGCACTTGGCGCATGTGTTCTAATTTTTGTTCCCTTAATAAACTCACAATCAAAGAGGAATTTTCCATTCCTGTAATTAATGACCTTTTGGATGAATTGAGTGGTTTTCAATACTTTACAAAACTTGGTCTTTGTTCTGGCTACCATCAAATACATACGAAAGGGGAAGAAATCCCCAAGAATTCCTTTAGAATTCATGTGGGTCACTATGAGTTATCGGTCATGCCCTTTGTCCTGTGTAATTCCCCCTCCACTTTTCAAAGTTTCATGAATCATGTATTGCATTCATTTCGTCTTAGTTTTATTTGATGATATTCTCATATGTAGTAAAACTTGGCCAACCCATCTCGCCCATGTGGATCAAGTTCTCCATCTATTGTCTAAGCACAATTTTTTTCTCAAATAATTTAACTGTGCTTTTGGCACCTTTGAAGTTGGGTATATAGGTCATATTGTAGGAAAGGATGGTGTATGGGTGGATCCTAAGAAAATTGAAGCTATGAAGGATTGGCATTGTCCGAAAATCTTAAAATTTTGTGTGGATTCTTGAGTTTAATAGTCTATTATCGCAAGTTTGTTTGGAATCATGGAAAAATTGTAGCTCCTCTCACTGCTCTCCTTAAAAAGAATGCTTTCAGTTTGACTCCTACAACTGATAAATCCTTCCAAGCCTTGAAAGTGGCTATGTGCACTACTCTTGTTCTGGCACTACCCAACATCACCAAGAATTTTGTCCTGGAATGCGATGCATCAGGGAAAGGCATTCGGGCAGTTCTCATGCAATATGGTTTCCCTTTGGATTTCACTAGAAAAAAACTATCGGAGTGACATTTGGGCCACACAACCATTGGAAAGGAAATGTTGGCTATTATACATGCAATGGTTCTTTGACATCCTTATCTCTTGGGGAAACACTTCCAAATTCTTCAAACTGATCATTGTAGCCTCAAGTATTTTATGGAACAAAGAATTTCCTCCTCGGAGAAACAAAAATGGGCGACCAAACTATCTGAATATGATTAAGAGATCATCTACAAGAAGGGAAAATAAAATGTTGTTGCTGATGCTCTTTCAAGGAAACATGAAGAAGAAGGGTCCCTCTTTTCCTTCTCATTCATTGTGGCAGACTTCCTTTAGGATTTTTTCCAGAAATGGTTGCAAGACCCCAAACTTTCTAGCCTAATCCAAAAATTGCAACAGGATCCTCAAGCTTCCCCAGGGTAATCTTGGCACAATTTAGAGATTTGTTATAAAGGTCACTTGTATTTAAGAAAACAATTGAACCTTAAACCAATAGTCCTCTTTGAGTTTCATGTTTCACCCATAGTTGGACATTCAAGGTTTACCAAAACCTATGAACGGGTCAAACATTATTTTTTTCTGGGATGATATGCAAAAGGACATCCACGCCTTTGTCACTGAATGTGATACTTGCCAATGCAATAAGGTAGAAACATTCAAATCTATAAGCACACTCCAACTGTTCCCAATTCCACCTGCTATTTGGAGGGATATTTTTATAGATTTCATTGTTGGCTTACCTAAAACATGAAATAAGTTAGTCATCATGTTGGTGGTAGATCGTCTTTCCAAATATGCTCATTTTTGTGCTCTCCAACACCCGTTCACCACATCCATAGTGGATCATATTTTTATGGATAATATATTCAAACTCCATGGCATGCCTCATTCTATTGTTTCTGACTGAGATCCAAATTTCACCAACAATTTTTGGCAATAATTTTTTCGACTCTAGGAAACCCAATTGTATCTCAACACCGCCAATCATCCCCAAAATGATGGACAAACGAAAGCTGTCAACACATGTTTGGAAACATATTTGAGGTTTTTTGCATCCAACATACAAACTCAATAGGCTCAATGGTTACCCGTAGCTGAATGGTGGTGCAACACATCTTACCATATTGTCACTCGCATGACTTCTTTTGACAAAGTCTATAGGAAAAGGCCATCGTTAGATCTCCCATACATGCTAGGTGTCTCCAAGGTTTAGTAGGTTCACAAAAATATTATAGTCTGAGCAACCATTCTCCATACCCTCAAAGAAAATTTCGTCCTGGCTTAGAATCACATGAAGCAACAAGCAAATCAGGGTCGTTCTGAATGTCAATTCATCGAAGGGGACCAAGTGTTTCTTCATCTGTAACCTTATAAGAAGATTTCATTCAAATATGAACACTGTCAAAATCTTTCCCCCAAATTTTATGGTCCTTATACAATTCCCAAGTGAGTGGGGCCTGTGGTCTACTCGTTAGCTCTGCCCAAACATTCTAAGCTCTATCTCGTTTTTCATGTCTCATGCTTAAAAAAATGATTGGAACTAAGTTCTAGAATCAAACCCGTCTCCTTGAGTTGGATGAAGAAGGTTCCAATTGGTTACATCCCCAAGCAGTCTTGGACCAACACGAGTATCATCTCTGTTAGCGAACAATCAAGGAAGTGTTAGTTTAGTGGAAGGATACAATTCCAAAAAATGCCACCTGGGAGATGACTACCATTCTGCAACAATTTCCTCATCTCCAACCTTGAAGACAAGACTATTCTTAAAGGGGGAGGACATGTTAGGGACCTAGTTTCCCTAACCCCTCACATAGGTGGAATAATATATTTTCCATTTAATAAAGACAAAAATTAGTTAATATGGCCCATTTAATAATGTGCACAAGTCTAATGTAAGAAGACTTAATAGAAACTTCTGCTTCTAGAAACATTTGTTGGATTACTGAGAGGGGGGGGGGGTGAATCAGTAATAGNATAGTGTAATTATAATCCTTTTTCTTCAAATTTTATATCAATGTAGAATTATTATCCAATAATGAGCAATAAGAAATAAACAATCACACTGATACATAGTACACCAATGTTTTACGTGGAAACCCAAATCGAGAGAAAACCACAGAATGCATTTTCTTATATGTCTTGAAGAATTACATTCATTGGAAGCACCAACTTCCTTTGTTTTCCAACTGCAATTGGAAGGAGGCTCCAACCCCCTAGTTTCTCAGGCTACAACCTGAGGGAAGCTCCAACTCCCCAATTCTCTGGCTACAACCAGAAGGAGGCTACAACCCCTTATGTTCTCCGACTACAATCGGAAGGTGGCTACAACCACCTGTCCTATCCCCATCCAACCGCCCTGAAGTAGAAGTAGAATGATGGAACCACTATCACACTATCATTGAGATATATACCACTGTAAACTTGTACCAATAAATGTAAAGCATGCATCAACCTGTACCTCAACCTGTAATCAACCTGTACCATAAACAAGTACATCAACCATGCACCAACCTGTACCAAACAACCTGTAATCAACGTGTACCATAAACAAGTGCATCCAACCATGTACCAAGTATGTACCAATCATGTGTCAACTACTCATAAACTATGACTCATCAATATGTACCAACATCATCAACTATACACCTCATGTATGTGCCAACCCATCAACTACTTGTCTCAACCATGTACTCAACATGTACCTCAACCAAAATCCCTCATCAATTTCATCATCCAAATATGACTTGTAGATCTGTAATAGACCTGGTGTATATGATCACATTCCTGCAAACCTTCCTTGAATTTAACAACAAGAGACTAGCATTTTCATCAAACTTTTCTTTAGTCTCACATGCCTAGTTTTGGATTAGTCAACAACCCTAAATTGAAGTAATCATAAATTTGTAACTGTAATGTATAAACATCTGAAACTGATACACAATGTTCTTCAATGTTTTTTATGAAATTCCTCCAAGTGTCACTACTTGGAACTTCTCAGAAAATGAGTTATAGCAAAAATGGCATACCTTGCTGAATTCTGGCTTATTCTAGAGAGCGACCTTGTAGAGCGTGCCCCACATGGAATATTTGTTGAATTGATCTAAAACTATTACAAATAATACTACAGACTGTACCCTAACCAACACATTTGGTTTCACTGAATTTGGATATATTATGAAGAAGTTATGACATTTTTACTCGAAACACTTGTTTTTGACTAGTTTCAGGACTAGACACAAACCTTATTTTCCACGGGGTGTAACTCCAAAAATACAACGACCCACAAGATGAGTTTTTTACCAAAGATACTTGGATATGTTTTCTCCATGGAATAGAAATTTCACGGTCTGAATCATTATAGAAAAATATTTATAGCAAAAATGGTGAGATGACCTGTAAATAACATACCTTAGAAAGCACCATCAAAAGAATTTATCCTTCCTTGCATTTCGGCCTTCTTTTCTTCACATTCCCTTAGAATTTCATCTTAGATATACTTGGTTACCTCATACACCTATATATATTCAATATTCTCAAGTGTTATTAAAATGAGAGAGCCTAGACTCTTATTTATACTCTCCAAGTAGCTTCCTTAAAAACATCTTCTAGGTCACTTTGCCCACTTTCCTTATTTTAGGGTTAACCCACTTCTAATTTCTCCACTAAATTTATTATTTAAATAATTTATTTTGTATTTACTTTGAATTATAGTACACTCATCACTTCACTTTATTATTTACCTTTTAAAATCCCTTAAACCACTTTGACTACTTTGACCTTTTGGGGCTTCTAGATGACACGTGAGGGTCCTCCAACTTCGTAAGGCCATAACTCTCAAACTGTGAGGGGTTATGTGACGTTCCACATACTAGAGGAAATGGAATGACATGTAATATCCATATAGAATAGTATTAATTGAAAATATTTCATAAATCATACTGTTACCCATCAAACAAACTTGGGTCCATTACCTAAGGCTGGGGTCTCCAACTTCTCATGGCCATAACTCTCTAACCGTGAGGAGTTATGTGATGTTCTACATACCACCAGAAATGGAATGAAAAACACTATCCATCTAGGATAGTTTCCCTAAAAATTTCGATTTCCTTCATCTCATTATTCCAAAATTAAGCATGGGTTCGTTTACTCCGCAAAGCGTCTTCCCGTGAGGGCTTTCACCATAAGGGGACCACTTTGGAGTTCATCCATATTTACTTCTTATCAACCATGAAAAAACAATAACGAGTCATATTTACATCAAACAATCTTGGGTGCATTACCCAAACCTTTGTGCTACGAGACTTTCTTCAAGGGTTGACATCAATGACAACCAACCTTAATCAACAATATCCTCCTTTGGCATTGATGGAAACACTCTAATGCAATATTGAATTCACATCACTCATGATCCCCTTGGAACCATGCCTCTGTCCTCTACATCTGATAAATCTCTCCCCCTTTGTCATCAATGGAAAATGTATCTTTCCATCCGGGGCTGCTCCCCCTGACTGAACTTTCCTCTTATGGTACTTCCTCGTGTTCATCTAAGACATATAAGATAAGCATTCAAAAACCATTAAAAAATCATTCATTTTGGAGTAGAAATAACTCCAAGTGTTTTGCGAAGATATTCAAAGGCTTCCCATGGAAGTCATTTTGTAAAGATGTCTGCCACTTGTTATTTTGTGCCCACATACTCAACTCTGATGTTCTTTTCTTCAACCTATTCTCGTAGAAAGTGATACTTGATTGGAATGTGCTTTGTCTTGGAATGCATCATCGGGTTTTTTGAGATACTGATGGCGATTGTATTATCACAATATATTGGAATGGGCTCATCATACTTAACATGTATATCTGTCAAGGTTTGTTTCATCCAAAGAAACTGTGTACAACATGCTGCTGCTGCAATATACTCTGCCTCGGATGTGGATAGAGAGACTGATGATTGTTTCTTGCTTAGACATGATACTAAACACTCACCCAAGTAGAACGCTGCTCCATTGGTGCTTCGTCGGTCATCAATACAACCTACCCAATCTGTGTCTGTGTAGGCAATTAGTGCTAGATCCTTTCCTTTTGGATACCATAGCCCAAACTCTTCTGTTCCCTTGAGATATCTGAAAATCCTCTTCACTGCTAATACATGTGATATCTTTGGTGCTTCTTGAAATCGTGCCACTTGTCCAACTGCCTACATTACATCTGGTCTGGAGGCTGTCACATGCAATAGGCTGCCAATCATTGACCTGTATTCCCTTTGATCTGTAGACTTCAAATCATCATCTTTTCTCAACTTGCAATTGGTTTGCAGTCTTCCATTCCGAACCTCTTTAGCATTTCTATGATATGCTTGGTTTGAGAAATAAAAATTCCTTGGTTGCTTTGACGTATCTAAAGTCTCAGAAAGAAGGATAGTTCTCCAAGTAACGCCATTTCAAATTCTTTCTGCATTTTTTTTGTAAATTTCTGGCTTAACCTGTCATCATCACTACCAAAAATAATATCATCAACATAAACTTCAATTAATAAAATATTACCTTTACTTACCTTGATGTAGAGGTTGCTGTCTGTGCTTTCTTTTCTGAAACCTGCTTGTTGTAGATACTTATTCGGTCTGGAGTACCATGCTCTAAGAGCCTGTTTTAGACCATACAAGGCCTTCTTTAATTTACACACATAATTTGTGTTCTTTGACAACTGAAATCCTTCTAGTTGTTCAATGTAGAATTCTTCTTCAAGTTCCCCATTCAGAAAAACTGATTTTACATTCATCTGATATACTTTAACATTTTTGGAGCATGCATAAGCTAAAAACAAACATATTACTTCCATTATGGAAACTGTGGAAAATGTCTCTTCAAAGTCGATTCCTTCAATCTGAGCATATCCTTTACATACCAATCTAGCTTTGTTCCTTGTAACTTGTCCATCTTCATTCAATTTATTCCTGAAAACCCATTTTGTGTCGATCACCTTCTTATTTTTTGGTCTTGGAACCAATTCCCAAGTGTCATTTTTCTCTATTTGATCCAATTCTTCATCCATGGCCTTATTCCAAAATTCATCCTTGCTGGCTTCTTCAAAACAATTTGGTTCAATTGTTGATAAGAGTGATAGGTGTGTTTGTTGTGGTGAACATATTTTTATTCTAGTCTCAACTCCTGCATCTTTGTTTCCAATAATATGATCTGAAGGATGATTTTTCTGTACTTGTTTGCTAGGTGTCTTTGAAGATACTTGCTGAACTTGCTCTTCTATTTCTATCGGATTCTCTTCATCTTCCTCTTCTAATTCATCTTCTTCTTCTTCGTCGAAAAGTTGTTCCATTGATTTGTTTTCTTCTTCCTTTGATTCTGGTCTGTCCGTTTCATCAATTGTTACGTTGAAGCTTTCCACAACTTTGTTTAAACTTAGATTGTAACACTTGTATGCTTTCCTTGTACTTGAGTAACCAACACATATTCCTTTTTCCACACAAGAGTCAAACTTTCCCATTTTGCCATCTTCTCTTTTGATGTAGCATTTGCTTCCAAAAACTCTGAAGCGCTTCACATTTACTGGTCTTCCTTTCCGTAGCTCGTAGGGAGTTTTATCAGTGTTGTTTATGAGCATTAATCTGTTTTGAATGTGAACTTTTGTATGCACTGCCTGTGTCCAAAATATATCTGTCAATTTGGAATCCATTATCATTGTTCGAGCCATATCCGGTACTGTCCTATTCTTTCTTTCAACAACTCCATTCTGTTGATGTGTCCTAGAAATGAAGAATTGTCTTTTTATTCCATGATTTCTGCAGTAGTCCATAAATTCCTTTGAAGTGAACTCTCCTCCATTATCAGATCTCAAGCATTTGATTCTTGAATCCATCTCATTTTCAACCATTTCCTTGTAGATCTTGAAGTTTTCAAAAGCTTTTGACTTGTTCTTGAGAAAGCAAACTCCAGTCATTCTTGTATAATCATCGACTAATAACATAAAGTATCTCTCACCTTTTAAGCCCTTTGTTGTAGTTGGTCCAACTAGATCAATATGCACAATTTCCAGTGGTCTTGTTGTTGAATATTCCTTTGATTTGAACCTGGTCTTTGTTTGCTTTCCTTGTTGACAATGCTTACATAAAGTGTTGGTTGGTTTCGTGATCTGGGACATTTCTCTGTCTGCTTCTGTTTTGCTGACTTTGAAAAGGTTATCAAAATGCATGTGACCCATTCTTCTGTTCCATAGCCAACTTTCATCTTCCTTTCCTAGACAACACTTTTCATTTCCGATTTCACTTAACACATATATGTTGTTTGAATTTCTTGCAGCTGTACCGACCAATTTCCCTGAACCTTCTTTTCTTATATCACACTTTTGTGAATCGAAAGTAACTTTATGACTTTGGTCACACATTTGATTTACACTTAGGATATTATGTTTCATATCTTCTACAAGTAGAACGTTTTGTGCCTTTTCGTTCTTGTTCCCAATTCTGACTGTCCCTTCTCCAATGATTTTGGATGAATTCTCATTTCCGAAGGAGACTGATCCACTTCTTTCCTTTCGTAATGTAATAAATTTGTCTTTATCACCTGTCATGTGTCTTGAACACTCACTGTCAACATACCAACCACGTTTCTTCTTCTTAGCTATTAGATAAATTGTGCATTCTTCATTGCTATATTGATCTTGCTTTCTTATCCATGTCGTTCTCTGAGGTTCCTGTCTGTGACTGTTATTTTTTTGAGGTTCTTTAGGAAGGAATTCCATTCTACAATCTTTGGCCATGTGTCCAAAATTGTTACATTTGTAACATTCCATTTCAGTTCTCAAGGATTCAAACCTGTTGTAAATTATTCTTTGTGTTTCACTAGGTCTTCTTGAATAACCCCTTTGTGTATGACTCTCAAAGTTGTTATTGTTCCTGTTGTTAGCTCTGCAATTTACAGATTTATGTCCAAAATTATTACATGCATAACATAAACCAAAAAATATAGTTTGATACCTGAGAGTTGAAGATCATCTGAAAGGAGGTGCTCTTATGAATCCTTCTTCTTCTTGAGGCCTATCTGTCTGTTGTTGATTTTGAAATCCAAATCTTCTCGGTGGAGGAGTGTCCCTGTAATCTTCTTTGTATATTTTCTTGTCCCCTGTGATTGTTTTTGCATAGATTTTTGGATTTGTTTCTTGCTCTATTGTTTTGGATCTTGATCCATTTTTTGTCTGATTGTATCCAAGTCTAGACTTGTCAAGATGATATTTTTGACTGCTGATAATGCCATCCAAAACTTTTGAGCTATTGTGCATATTTTTCTTTTGAATATCCTTTCTTAATGTGACAATCTCTGATTCCAAGTTTCCGATGATCCTGTCCTTTTCTTCTAGTTGTTCTTTGAGTGCTTCTTCAATTCTTTTATCTTCTTCTATTTGAACCTTCAATTTTGTGATCATTTGTTCTAGTTCTCGAGTGTCCTTTTTCTTGTCTAGTTCTACTTGTAATTTCTTGTTTTTATTCTTTTCTCTTCTGATAAATTCCATGACACACATTTATTCTTCTCGATAGTCAACTTCTGCCTCTTCAATTTCTTCTTCGACTTCTTCACATTCTTCTTCGGCTTCTTCATATTCTTCTTCAGAGTCTTCTTTGTCAGAGTCTTTTACTGCCATGAATAGAACTCTTCCTGTCTCACTGTCACTGAATTCNAGTGTCCTTTTTCTTGTCTAGTTCTACTTGTAATTTCTTGTTTTTATTCTTTTCTCTTCTGATAAATTCTATGACACACATTTATTCTTCTCGATAGTCAACTTCTGCCTCTTCAATTTCTTCTTCGACTTCTTCACATTCTTCTTCGGCTTCTTCATATTCTTCTTCAGAGTCTTCTTTGTCAGAGTCTTTTACTGCCATGAATAGAACTCTTCCTGTCTCACTGTCACTGAATTCATCTTCATCTGATAATGATATGTCTTCTTTGGTGTATAATCTTTTCTTGAAAACTTTCTTTGTAGTTCTTTTGCCTTTATATGTGTGTTTGCCTTTTGAGTAACCTTCATCATTTCTCTTTTTCTTATGAGGACATCTGTTAGAAAAATGATCAATACCATCACAATTAAAACAAATTAAAGGGAGCTTACCTATATACCTATCATTGGTTCCCTTGTTCAGTCTTTTGACGAAGTTGGACACTTCTTCATCATCTTCCGAGACGTCGCTGCTGCTGCAATATTATTCTTGTTCCTTTTTATTTTGCTTTGATCTTTAGGATGCTTCTTTTACATCTAGATTTTCCTGTTTAGTTCTCATCTCATATGCTTTGAAGATTCCAAGCAGTTCGTCCATGATTATTGAGTTTAGATCCGATCTTTCTTCTAGTGCTGATATATTAGGGTTGAATTGTGACATCCCCAAAAATAAAATATTTTTGAAATTTAAAATTGCTGGAAATTTATTTCCGTTTTTAGTAAATTTGAATTTGTAATTTTTTTCCATTTATGGAAATTCAGAATTTCGAATTTGGTAATTGTAATTAATTATTTTGACTGTTGGGCAGAGATCTGTTTTGACCCAACTAACTATTGGACTATGACACTTGTATGAAAAAAAAAATATTTTATATTAATTGCAGGAGGACAAATGGAACAACCATGTTAAAATCAACTGACCATGACTACATGAGTGGGGAACATGTTGGAACTACCTCTGGGTTGATTATCACAAGTGGAAAATCAGTGATTTGGCCATTGGTAGCCCCTGAAAATCAAGGATTTAGAAAGCTGTGAAAATTCCCAAGGGAGGGAAAATACCTGGGCAAATGATACATATCATATGAGAGGAGGCAGGATGCTGCCAAGTATGCTGGGAAAAGAGACTATTGATTTTATTGTTATTATGAACACTACTGAGTAAGTGTGAGGCAAGAGGAATCGACTGAAGTTGAAGGACATTACGGAGGAGAAGTTTTCCAAGTTCGCCCTCATGAATTCATGGTCAGGCTAGGGGGTGAATCGGGCAAGTGATTTTGGTTTCCCTATTCTACGATTGGGAGGAATGTGGTTGTTCCCTTGGTCTTCCCATGGATTGGATTAAAATATGTTGATCTACACCTCTCTGTTTTTTTTTGAATGGCTATGTCTGATTGATGTAATGTATCTATTGGGTGATTATATCTAATTACAGTAATGTAAACTATTTGAATGATCATATCTGTTCGTTGTGAGGAACATATGTGAAGGAAATCTGTATATATATATATATATATTTATAATACGTCTGCTGGAATGTTCACATTTGATTGCTGAAATATATATTTGATTACGGAAGATACAATACTTTCATGGATATAATCTGTTTGTTGTTGGGAAGTTCGAAATAGACATCCCAATTCTAGAATTGTCCCTACTGTAAGTAAAATGCTAGACGGAAGCACCTATAATTGTATTTATATTAGTAAATAAGAAAAGGGGGAGATTAACATCAATGGGGAAAATCCTTTCTCTAGTCAAAATCCCAGGAAACCAAACATAGATCCCACAGAACATCGGTATATAATTACCAAACTCTTATGGAAGTGAAATTTATATTTATGATGCACAGATCTAGTACTGTTGGTGTCTAATACATTGATTAAAAGAGACTCTAAGTGAATATAATAGAAATTACTTTATACAAAAAAATGTTGTCCTATTGTACCCTTTTATGAATGTCTCTCTACTAGTTCGAAATGGATTATCTTTGCTGCATCTCATTACTGTTATGAACACTAATTCCCGATAATATAATAGCTGGAAGGATATGACTAGTCAATTCTTAAAGAGGATTTGTACTGTGGTTTGGATTACTACTGTAGTAAGATAAAGTGTCGTAGTTGAAAACCCCACAAGTAAATTGTGATGCATATTTGAGTTTACCTACATATTGAATGCAAAAGGAAAACTGCATAGTGTATATACACACACACACACACACACACACACACACACACACACACACACACACACACACACACACACACACACA
>JASDQU010100706.1:141700-157669 GCA_032191745.1 Picea mariana | reverse complement strand
CACATTTGCTGGTCTTCCTTTCCATAGCTCGTAGGGAGTTTTATCAGTGTTTTTTCTGAGCATTACTCTGTTTTGAATGTGAACTGCTGTATGCACTGTCTGTGTCCAAAATATATCTGTTAAATTGGAATCCATTATCATTGTTTGAGCCATTTCCTGTACTGTCCTGTTCTTTCTTTCAACAACTCCATTCTGTTGAGGTGTCCTAGCAACGGAGAATAGCCTTTTTATTCCACGACTGCTGTAGTAGTCCATAAATTCATTTGGAGTGAACTCTCCTCCATTATCAGATCTCAAGCATTTGATTCTTGAATCCATCTCATTTTCAACCATTTCCTTGTATATCTCAATGTTTGAAAAGATCCTGACTTGTTCTTGAGAAAACAAACTTCATTCATTCTTGTATAATCACTAACTAATAATATAAAGTATCTCTCACCTTTTAAGCCCTTTGTTGTAGTTGTTCCAACTAGAACTTCAAACAACATATATGTTATGTCTTCTCGGTGGAGGAGTGTCCCTATAATCTTCTTTGTATATCTTCCTGTCCCCTGTGATTGTTTCTGCATAGCTTTTTGGATTTGTTTCTTGCTCTATTGTTTTGGAGCTTGATCCCTTTTCTGTTTGATTGTATCCAAGTCTAGACTTGTCAAGATGATATTTTTGACTGTTGATAATGTCATCCAAAACTTTTGAGCTATTGTGCATATTTTTCTTTTGAATATCCTTTCTTAATGTGACAATCTCTGCTTCCAAGTTTTCGATGATCCTGTCCTTTTATTCTAGCCGTTCTTTGAGTGCTTCTTCAATTATTTTATCTTCTTCTATTTGAACCTTCAATTTTGTGATCATTTGTTCTAGTTCTCGAGTGTCCTTTTTCTTGTCTAGTTCTACTTGTAGTTTCTTGTTTTTCTTCTTTTCTCTTGTAATAACTTCTATGACACACATTAATTCTTCTAGATAGTCAACTTCTACCTCTTTAATTTCTTCTTCGACTTCTTCACATTCTTCTTCAGCTTCTTCATATTCTTCTTCGGAGTCTTCTTTGTTAGAGTCTTTTATTGCCATGAATAGAACTCTTCCTATCTCACTGTCACTGACTTCATCTTCATCTGATGATGAGATGTCTTCTTTGGTGTATAATATTTTCTTGAAAACTTTCTTTGTAGTTCTTTTGCCTTTATATGTGTATTTTCCTTTTGAGTAACCTTCATTATTTCTCTTTTTCTTATGAGGACATCTGTTAGAAAAATGACCAATACCATCACAATTAAAACAAATTAAAGAGAGCTTACCTCTATACCTACTGTTGGTTCCCTTGTTCAGTCTTTTGACGAAGTTGGCCACTTCTTCATCATCTTCCGAGACATCGCTGTTGCTGTTATATTCTTCTTGTTCCTTTTTATTTTGCTTTGATCTTTTGTATGCTTTGAAGGCTGCTTCTTTTACATCTAGATTTTCCTGTTCAATTCTCATCTCATATGCTGTGAAGATTCCATGTAGTTCGTCCATGCTTATTGAGTTTAGATCTGATCTTTATTCTAGTGCTGATATCTTAGGGTTGAATCTCATAGGAAGAGATCTTAGTACCTTTTGAACAATTACAGATTCTTCGATTTCTTCTCCCAATCCTATGATTGCATTCACTGTTTCATCGACTCGTAAGAAGTAGGCTGCGATATCTTCATCTTCCTTCATTTTTAGTTGTTCAAATTGACATCTGTAATTTTGAAGCTTTGCTGCTTTGACCTTTGAATCTCCTTCATAAATATTTCGAAGCTTGTCCCAAATCTCTTTAGCAAATTTACAATGTGCAACTTTGGTGAATACCGTATCACTGAGACCATTCAAAAGTGCATTTTTGGCTTTGGAATTATTCTCACTGAGTTTCACTGCTTTGTCATTTGTTTGTGGAACTACTGGTGCTGTGTATACATCTACAATTGATTGCCAAACTTGAAATCCCTGTGCCTGTATATATGCTTTCATCATTATGCTCCAAAAAACATACTTTTATCCATTATACTGTGGTATTCCATTTTTATATGAGTTGGTACTCTCCATGATCTACCTTTCAGTGGTTGAACTAATTTTTGAAGGAACCTTCTCTGATACTAATTGTTGGATTACTGAGAGGGGGAGGGGGGGTGAATCAGTAATAGGATAATTATAATCCTTTTTATTCAAATGTTATATCAATGTAGAATTATTATCCAATAATGAGCAATAAGAAATAAACAATCACACACATACACAGTACACCAGTGTTTTATGTGGAAACCCAAATCGAGAGAAAACCATAGAATGTTTTTTCTTATATGTATTGAAGAATTACATTCATTGGAAGCACCAACTTCCTTTGTTTTCCAGCTGCAACTGGAAGGAGGCTCCAACCCCCTAGTTTCACAGGCTACAACCTGAGGTAAGCTCCAACTCCCCAATTCTCTGACGACAACCAAAATGAGGCTAGAACCCCCTATGTTCTCTGGATACAACCGGAAGGTGGCTACAACCACCTGTCCTTTCCCCGTCCAACCGCCATGAAGTAGAAGTAGAATGATGGAACCACTGTCACACTATTACTATCTGTGAGATATACCGTTGTAATCCTATACCAATAAATCTGAACCATGCATGAACCATGCATCAACCTGTACCTCAACCTATAATGAACCTGTACCATAAACAAGTGCATCAACCATGCACCCACCTATACCAAACAACCTGTAATCAACTTGTACCATAAACAAGTGCATCCAACCATGTACCAAGTATGTACCAATCATGTGTCAACTAATCATAAACTATGACTCATCAATATGTACCAACATCATCAACTATACACCTCATGTATGTGCCAACTCATCAACTACTTGTCTCAACCATGTACTCAACATGTACCTCAACCAAAATCCCTCATCAATTTCATCATACAAATCTAATTTGTAGATCTGTAATAGACCTGGTGTATATGATCACATTCCTGCAAACCTTCCTTGAATTTAACAACAAGAGACTAGCATTTTCATCAAACTTTTCTTTAGTCTCACATGCCTAGTTTTGGATTAGTTAACAACCCTAACTTGAAGTAATCATAAATTTGTACCTATAATGTATACATATATAAAKATGATACACAATATTATTCAATGTTTTTTATGAAATTCCTGTAGSTTTCACTACCTGGAACTTCTCAGAAAATGAGTTATAGCAAAAATGGCATACCTTGCTGAATTCTAGCTTATTCAAGAGAGCGACCTTGTAGAGAATTCCCCACATGGAATGTTTGTTGAATTTATCTGAAACTGTTACACATCATACTAAAKACTTTACCCTAACCACCACATTTGGTTTCACTAAATTTGGATCTTTTATGAAGAAGTTATGACGTTTTTACCCAAAACACTTGTTTTTGACTAGTTTAAGGACTAGCCACAAACCCTATTTTCCACGGAGTGTAACTCCAAAAATACAATGACCCACAAGATGAATTTTTTATCAAAGATAATTGGATATGTTTTATAAATGTCATATCAATTTCAATTTATGAATCATTATAGAAAAAAAATTTATAGCGAAAATGGTGAGATGACCTGTAAATAACATACCTTAGAAAGCACCATCAAAATAATTTATCCTTCCTTGCATTTCGGCCTTCTTTTCTTCACCTTCCCTAAGAATTTCAGCTTATATATACTTGGTTACCTCATAAAACTATATATATTCAATGTTATTAAGTGTGATTAAAATGAGAGATCCTAGCCTCTTATTTATACTCTCCAGGTGGCTTCCTTAAAAACATCTTCTAGGTCACTTTGCCCACTTTCCTTATTTTAGGGTTAACCCACTTCTAATTTCTCCATTAAATTTATTATTTAAATAATTTATTTTGTATTCACTTTGAATTATAGTACACTCATCACTTCACTTTATTATTTACCTTTTAAAATCCCTTAAACCACTTTGACTACTTTGACGTTTTGGGGCTTCTAGATGACACGTGAGGGTCCTCCAACTTCGTAAGGCCATTACTCTCAAACCGTGAGGAGTTATGTGACGTTCCACATACCACCAGAAATGACATGACATGTACTATCCATATAGAATAGTATTAACTGAAAATATATCATAGCTCATACCATTACCCATCAAACAAACTTGGGTCCATTACCCAAACCTGGGGTCTCCAACTTCTCATGGCCATAACTCTCTAACCGTGAGGAGTTATGTGATGTTCTAGATACCATCGAAAATGGCATGAAAAGAACTATCCATATAGGATAGTTTCCTTGACAAATTCAATGTCCTTCATCTCATTATTTCACAATTAAGCATGGGTTCTCTTACTCCGCAAAGCGTCTTCCTTTGAGGGATTTCACCATAAGGGGACCACTTTGGAGTTCATCCATATTTATTTCTTATCAACCATGACAAAACAATAATGAGTCATATTTACATAAAAAAATATTGGGTCCATTACCCAAACCTTTGTGCTATGGGGCTTTCTTCAAGGGTTGACATCAATGACAACCAACCTTAATCAACAACATCTTCCTCTAGAATGTTTTTTTGAAAGTAGAATTAGTATACATAGGAGTAGAAGGCATGAACAAGTCTAGTTTTTAGAATAATTGTAATAGAGCTCTGCTCTGCTGGAGGTTTCTCCCTTGAAGAGGAAAGTTAACTTGGATTTATACCAATAAAGGTATCACTTCAACATCAACGTAACAAAAATACTGAGAAACACATGCACTTCATCAGAAAGCTCATTCATGATCTATTTATTGAAGTGCTCTTTTTCCGTATAGAATATCAAGTTGTAGAATTTTTCATAAAGTCTCTTACAAAAGTGATTTTTTCAAAACTTCGATCTATGTTAGGATTTTAGGAAGTTTTCATTAAGGGGGGGTAGGCTCTAATTCATCCTTCCTTCTCTTATTGTGTCGCCTTTGTAAATCCTTCAATCCTATCCCAAGTTGTTCTTAAAGGGTGATGTTAGGATATTTAGACACTTAAGAGTTAGTTGAGATCAAATTGGTCTAGTGTGTCATTAGGTTAAAGTGTGTTTCTTTAGTGTGAATTTTTAATCCAACGATCATGATATGTTCCTAACATAGAGTGATCCATCAACTCATATTCTCCTCAATTTGAACGACTATATTTATCTGTGGCTTAGCACATGATTGGTCCATGATCTCCATTTAAAGAGCATGGATGGTTATTTTCTTATGATTGATGGTGAGAAACTCTCTGTAATATTTTTTTTGCATTAATAAATTACGTCAAGTGGCCACATTGGCTAGGGTTGTGGATGTTTCCCCATAGGGGTTTTACCACGTAAAAACATCGGTGTGTTGATCGACTTTGATCTAGTTGTGTGAGTGGTTATTGAATGTGTTCGTCCTATGTTGGAATACTTGTATTGTCAAACAGATCCAATCGATGTCTCATCATGGAATCAACAAAAGGAGTCTTGAAATTTTAAACAATTAACATGACAACAATTCATAAATCTAAGCAAATTTTTGATTATAAAAAAACTCAAACCTAGTTGAATATATTCGAACCTCTCTAGCACTATAATCTTGGTTTATCCATAAATTAGTTTCTTCACTTTATAAACATCTCAACCTAACCACTATTTCTTCATATAACAAAAAATACCATCAACACCCTTTGCAAGAACACTAGAGATATTTAGAGCATGTTTTTCAAATAATATATTCTCTTCTTTTGAAAACACTGAAATTATCATATTCTTTTGTCTACCCATAGAACCCACAATCCATGAACTCGTAGAAACTTCATATCAAAAGTTAAATTGCAATATGTGTTGTTTTGACCCACCACATTATAAATCCATCTTCTTTCCCACACGTTACTATCACCATCACACAAATAAGAGGGTTTTCCCCCATATTCTTATCACATAATGGAAACATCTATAGACGTTGGTTGAACCAACATCACATTCAAGTGTGCCTCTCTTAAGAGAATTTGAATTGGCCCCTATTGGCACAAATTTAACCAAATACCCAACATTTGTGATAACCTTGATTTAACTACCCCGTGGGCTAAACATAGTTACTAACTTAATGAGAACTGTGACCTCACAACATGAACTCTTGCCCAAAAAACCCATATTTTTTATGTCAAAAACACAAAATCAACTCCCAAATAAAAAACTAGTGCTACCGATAACACCCTTTTTTTTTGGAGGTGGTTAAAATTCTGACCCGTTTGAAATCACAACCTTGACAACAAAAAAAAAACACTAAAATTCACCCTTGAATAGAAAATTGATGCGATCAATGACACCTGTTTTTTTTAGAGTTAAAATTACAACTTTAGTGAAATTGCGGCTTTGCCAATTACTACTATCGCAAAAAAAAACTCAAAATCAGCTCCTAAATTGTTACTTGAAATTTATTTATTAATTATGTTTTTTAAAATTTACGTTAAAAAATAAATAGATAGAAAAGAAAAGAAAATCCATAGACAAGTTAAAAAAAAAATGAAAAACACACCCTAAAAAAATAATAACCCAAATTAAAAAAACTAAAAACTAAAAAAGGTTTTAAAAAAAAGAAAATAAGAAAAAAACCAAAAAGAAAATAAAAAAACTCGAAAAAAATCTAAAATACAACCAAAATCACAAAATTAAAAAAATCTAAATAAAATAAAAAAAACCATATTAAAAATTAAAAAAATGTTTGAAAAACCATATATATATATATATTAAAACTTAAAAAAAATTAAATTATTTTAGTATGTAGGTTTCCACAGTTGCTCATATTAGAAGATTTTTTTCTGGATAATACTGTGTGAGCATTTTCAAAATGTCCAACGTTTCGAGTGGACACTCCACCCATCATCATGGACATAAGAAGTTATAATGGTAGGCAAATAATGCTGATGCTTTTTTATATAGGAGAGGAAAGATCAGTAGTCGTTACTGAAGAGGGGAAAGCTAACAAATAGAAATGATGAAAATATTAAAATAATAAATTGAATTGACTTAATATAGGTAGTCGTTAAGATCAAGTATGATGGAATGAAATGGTCAAATGAAGAAATAAGTTAAAGGAGGTAGCAGTTGATATTAGGGTTAACTAACTTCTTAAATAGTTTCTTCCTATCTATCCATTGTTCATCTTTTAACCATTATCAATTTATTCCTATCTTTTCGTTAATTTTTAAAACACTATTTTTATTTCTCATATTAAATTATTACAATTTTCCTTTTTTTCCCATTCAACCTATTACCTTTTTTACCTCCTCTTTGATTATCCCTCTTAACCCTAATATCAATGACTACCTCCTTTAATTTATTTCTTCCTTTGACCATTTCAATCCATCATACTTGATCTTAACAACTACCTCTATTAAGTCAATTTAATTTATTATTTTTATATTTTCATCATTTCTATCCGTTTACTTTCCCCTCTCCAGTAATACTGATCTTTCCTCTCATATATAAACAAGCATCAACATTCTCTTCCTACCATTATAGCTTCTTATGTACCTGATGATGGGTGGAGTGTCCACTCTAAATGTTGGATGTTTCGAAACTGCTCACACAATTTTATCCAAAAAAAATTCTTCTAAAAAATAAATGAAATAATAATAAAATAAATACAAAACAAGCAACATGGCAACACAATTCTTTATTTATTTATTTATTATTATTATTTTTTGTTATTTTGGGTTTTTTTAATGAGGTTTTTTTTTATTATTTTCTGTGTTTTTTAATAAATATTTTCGTTTTCGGGGTTTTTAAATGTTTATTCATTTATTTTAAATAATAATAATAATAATAATAATAATAATAATAATCTAATTTTTAGGTCACGATTGTAGAAATCTACTAGACAAACACTTTGCCAAAAAACTTAGATTTCAACCTCCAATAGTCATTCACCAATAATTCAAGTTAACTCAACATGCAACTAGAACTATGAGCAAAAACACTAAATCACTAAGATCTTAAACTCAACAGTGGAAAATAAATGAACAATGGACAACATTTAAACACATTTGACACAAGAAATTTCTGGGAAATGCCCCTGAAAAAACCCACAAGGGGAAAACCAATCAAGAATATATTCTTCTTATTGAGCTCATAAGAAAAATTCAGAGTTTACAACAACAATATTTTTTAGCAAACTAATACAATACTTATCTCACTCTCCCAATACAATATCCTTCTCGAAAACGATGCCAAAAGTTGTGTTGAAAAAAATGTGCCTCTGCTGTACGACCTGTACGACCCTGTACAGTCAACACTAGCTTCAAATTTGCCTTGAAAATCATGCCTGAAAACTGATGTATAGTACAATACCCTACTGTATGGATTTCTCTCAGCAAAATGCCTTGTAAATCATGGAAAACTTTAGTTGAATGGTTTCCTCAATTTTTGTGCACTTACTCTTGCTGTACAACCAACAATAAATGTTGTACGACCTTCCTATAGAGTTGTACAAGCTGTATTAAATGTTGAGCACACTCCTTCGAATGCATGCCAATCCTCTCCTAGGGATGCATGTGAATCCTTGCTACTACTATCTTTCCTTCAGCTCAAACTTTCTTGGAAATTGTGCCTCTTCAACTTCCCTCTCTTCTCTCTTTGAAAAGTGCACCCCACTCTCTCTCAAGTGCTACCTTTACACATTCTTTAATGTGTAACAACCTTAACCCTATATGTCCAAAGAGATAGACAGTCAAGATCAAATATTTCTCTCTTAATATCAAGGGTCGTGACTTAATCATCTGTCGAGTTCACTTAAATCACTTAAGTGACCCATGCTTCATAAAGTCACTTTTACCCATTAAATATTAAAAGGCTCAACTTGAATTTATAAAATCACTTTATAAACTCACTTAAGATAGACATTTACTCGTCACTTTTGCATGCCGGGCACCACCAATGCAGAAGTACCTCCAAGCTACAAAATCTAACAACGACCAAGGTAGACACCAAATTGGTGTGTGATACCCCCTTGTTTGTGGGACAAGGGACCCCTTTGCACAATGATTTGATATATATATATTTGGGTTATGATTTTTTTTCCATTTTTTTTTCTCTTCTTATTTTTTAACAATTTGTTTGGAGAGTTCTTTTTCTTTTCTATTTATTTATCTTTTAATGTAAATTTCAAAAAAAATAATTAATAAATTATTTTCAAGCAATGATTTAGGAGCCGATTTTGAGTTTTTTTATGTGCAATGCTACTAGTGGTCAAGGCCACAATTTTACTTAAGTCATAATGTTAACTCCAAAAAAAAATTGGTGTCACTGATAACATCACTTTTCGATTCACGTATGAATTTTAGTTCCTTTGTTTGGTTGTCAATGTCTCAATTTCTAACATGTCAGAATTTTAATCACCTCCTAAAAAAGGGTGCTACCAGTAGCACAACTTTTGATTCAGGGGTAAAAATTACTACTAAATGCAACCCCAAAAAAATGAGAACTTCAGAGAGTTCTCGTTAACTTGGTAACTTTATTGCTAGTCTTTCACTCATATGCGTTAATCTTATATAACTTAAATGGTTAAATCACCTAATCACCTAATCATCCATTTAATACAAACACACTTGTATTAACTATTTGCACCTTACGATATATTAGGACATCTACATAGTAAATTAGTAATCACTTTAACAATGATATAACATAATGACATAATATAAAATGGAATGAGGAGGCCCCTTACCCCTTAGCAATAACATTGTGAAAGAAGTTGGGCATGAATTTACAATATAGTTCAACACATTATACATAAATTACAAATTAAAGTGGTGAACACAAGTTTAGGAAATATTTTAAGAGGTTTGGTAAAAGGATAATTTTGTGGCACATGCTAAATTTTTTCACAATAGTATAGTGAATAGGTTGAAGGGATTATCATCTTTCCAAATTGTGTACGGAAACAATTCGAAGGGAGTAAGATATTTGGTTGATTTTCCTATTGGCAGTAGTGCCTTGGTTTTATGGATTCAATGGTCACGATCAACAAAGTTGGATGGATGTTTGGATGGGATTGACTATGAAGTATGAGGAATGGGAGGATTTCCTTAGACATTATTCAAATAAGAAAATTGTAGATGTTGGGTGCCTAGAGATGGGTGAGTTACATGTTTTGGGTATGTATTGAGAGGTGTTGCAAGGTACCCTTTTGAGGAAAACACCAAGTTTAGAGGTAAAAAGGTTTAGAAACCATTCATATATAAAGATGATATGAATTTTGTGCAAGGACATCATGGATCGATAAATCAAGGAGTGATCATTTGTTCATGAGGAGTGAACAAGGAGTTCTGAGGTGCTAAGTCTGGGATTTGGAACAATGAAAAACTTAAGTGCTAGTATGGTCTTAAGCAATTTGTAATGAGGACTTAGACATCTTGGTAAGTGTCCAAGACATGGCTGAGCTATACTAGGATTATTGATGTTAAAGATTAGGAACCGTAATGGGAACATTTTCTATTCTGCATTCCAATTAAATCGGTTTCAAGGGTATTATGCTAATTATTGCTTGGATTGTCGATGAGGCTCTATGTGTGTATTCGTATGCCTAGCAATTTATATTTAGTTTGACCTTTATGCAGATTTTTGATTTTGAAGCTTTGCAAAATTAAGTAAAGGCCCTCATTCTCTCACCTTGAATGGATTTTGAAACTTAAATTTTTGTTATATCATCCACGACGATAGCATTTGGTCATCAATTTTACTGCTCGGGAATTGAGGGCATCGGGTGAAGTGTATTAGATACAACTGACAATTTTGGCCAGTTTTGGGAAGTTAAGGGATATTTTTCAAAGAGTTATTAGTCTTGTCCAAAATCATACATGACATACTTTCCCTTGTATGCAGAAAGCATAACTAAATTTCCCCAAACTAGGGTTAGGGTTTGATGGAGCCTTAAAACCACCAAGCTTTCCATATAATAGGGTATGTACAAACAAAACCTTTACATGTTAAATCTGTTACAACCTTTACAAGTTAAAGTAGTTACAACCTGCAACTTTAACATAAACAAAAAAAAAACCTACAAATATTGAAGTTTCATTCAACTCTAGTTCCAATCGATGTCATGTTTACAAACTCATCCAAAAAAAAAAATCATGTGAAGGGAATTGAAATTGATTTCTATTGCTAACTACACAGGATATTGGCAAAGCTAGAAATGATCTAACAGGTAAATGGGTGAGAGGAGGAAGTGCAAAGAGACGTTGAACCTAGATTTTGAGGATTGGCCAAAGAACCTGATAATTGGTGCTAGATGTTTTTTGTAGTGCTGAGCTGGTATGATTTGGCAAGTGAAATAATGAGGTGATAGTAGCTCCACTCCTGAGACCCATTTTAAGGAGGTCAGGAGTCTTCTATGTTGAGTTATATCTATGATCAAAACAACATCTACTTATTGATCTATCCCTCTTAATGGATGCTGGAAATTTCTCCATTGTGTATTTGGTCATGTCATCATTCCTTATATTCCTCTCAAGGGAAATTGTAAAATTGTCTATTTTAAATTTGATCTTGCGCCAATACAAAGTATTCAGTGTAGAAACATGCTCGACACCTTCACACCAGAAGTCCTCTTCCCATCCTGGGCAGCCATCCACTTCTATTTCTTCAAGACCAGTCAACCTCTATAATGCTTAAAGAATTTGTTTTAGCTGCTCAAACTTCTTCATTCACAAATACTTGAGCATCGACATTGCTTTATCATGCAACCAGGGAAATTTTTTCCAATTGTGAAAGTGTTCTATGATCAACATTTTGACTTGGGACAATGCATCAACTTCTCCAAACTCCGAAGGAAACTGATTGCACTCATTTTTATGTGACAAGCGTAGCTTTTTCAGGTATGGTGTGAATGTCTCCTTTTGGCACAGGATTTCCATTAAAAATGAATCATCTCTGTGTGAGTTAAATTAGTGCATCATCAACCAATGCACTCACCTAGAACTACATAATCTCTAGATGGTGATGGTATGCAAATCATTTGTTTAGTTTGCTGAAATATTTGCATGCTTATTTGTCAATATCTGTCCTTTCAATCTGTCCTTTCAGTGTGCACGCTAAATTGTGATGGTGGAGACATGGTTGCATAACTTATATACATGGTATGCCTTTATTGATAATGGTTTGAAATTTTATCATCAAATAACTTCATAGGATACAAATGTAGAGCTTGCATCAACACATATGCAATGATCGGCCCACCCCTTGCCATAAAGTATGTGGAATTACGAAGTTTAGGTAGGTCTTTGAGATGGTTTCAAGATTGATTGAAATATTAGCTATGAATTTTTTATATCATCAACAAGAGAAAAGTAACCAGATCAAATCGATGGGATCGATTGTTCTTGATCCAAGCCAATTGAATTGTTACATCCAATTTTTTGTGTTTTATCTCTTATGCCGAATTCACTCAAGGAATTCATTGGTAGAATATGCATTTAATGTAAAGAATGGAATCATGGTTTGGTTTGGTTTATGTTAACATGGTATTTAAATAACCATTTAAGTTTTTTTTTTATGAGGCAGCTTAAAATCTTGAGTGTAACTCAAAATTGTGAGTGTAAATCCATGTATAGTTGAGATATTCTCTTAGTACAGTGAAGTCATATTCATCAAGCATAAAGACAACTAGGGTTTGGTTAAGACCAAAAGTATAACATGGTATTATTTCAAAAACCGAAGATAGTTCATGGGAAGTTTGTATGGTATATTGGGGGATTTTACGGGAGCCATCCAGTGAAATATTTCCACTAGATCGTGAAATACATGGCAACTGCAAAAGAAAATGACGAACATACACCTATTTTATGTCAAGGGCTTGCACCATAATAATTTCCATGTCTACAACTTACCCAATGGATATGGTATTGAAGCATAGGTAGCCTTGGACTCTATAATTAACGAGCCATGAAACACCACCTCATTATAGTATATGGGTTGTGTTGGGACCATTTGGCTTATGGACGAGCGTGGATGGATTCATGGTGGCAATACCTAATGCATATGCACTATGGGAGAACTCTCACTGATATATGCATGGAAAAACATATTAGTTGCGTGAGTTGTAATAGACCTCCATCAAAGCTTTGTGGATGGTGCCAAGAGGGCCAGTTTATTTGATGATCTCGTGGGAGCCCATAACCACAAAGGAGAATATTACAAGTAACATCTTATGAGCAGGGGGAAACTCAATATACCACTTATACCAGTAATTCTTATGCCTTGTATTGAAGTTGTAATGTCGAAGTMTAGATAATGAATAGAGTATTGTTCATTTGTGGAGTTGTGGGATTAGACTTCGATTCCTGGGGATGTGTACCAGAGGGAGTATAAGGAAGGACTTTTGGTCTAGCMTTTGGAGATTCCTTGGTATTGTGCCGTAGAGACCTGATAGACTAAGATGCCAAAAGTTGGAAACAATGCCTGGGGCTGTGTGCCCAATGGAGTATACGAAGGGAGTTTTGGTATTGCCTGCTTGAGAAGATGAGGTCTGGTGCCTTAGAKCCCTAACAGACCAAGAGGCTTTAAGCCTGGTTTCAAAAGTTGGGAAGAACTTCTATGTTTCTCAAGCTTCCTGGGAACTTTCAATGTATGCTGTGGTCGATGACCTTATACTAGTTCAACAAAGGGTGATGTGGAAGACACAATTGAGATAACATAATCAAGTTAAATTAGGGACGAAGTTCCTTGAAGGGGGAGATTATGTCATGCCCATATTATTATAAATAATTATTAATAATAAAGAGGTAAAATGATTATCTTAAAGGGATCATAATATCATGCCCCACATTATTATTATTTAAATAAATAAATAATAATAATAAGGAAGTATACTAATTAAGGTAAAGGGATCGTCCTCATATTATTATTAAATAAATAATAAACAATAATAATAAGGACTATAATTATTATACTTAAAAGGGTTCATATTAATAAAACTGGGTAATAAAAGAAAAATGGTAAAATAACTAACAACAATTTATGAAGAAACCCTAAAATATAATAAATAATTAAATAATGGATCCTAGGGATCATGGTTCTTTACTATGGTTGGATTCTATATAAGGAGGAAAAACAAGGAGGAAATGACATCTCATTTTTCTTGGGAAATCCGAGGACAAGGCTAAGATGAGCTAGCATAGTAGTGGATTGAGGGCTCAAGGCTCTCAATGGTAATGTCTGAGGGGTTGGTTGGGAGGATATTCATCCCCCACTTCCTATTGTAGTTGGTCAGAGTGAAGATCCATGTATCAAGATCAAGGTATCACTATGTTTAAGTCACCAAATTATAGACACATGGTTTCCAAGTAAGTTACTCACCACATATTCTTTGTACTTTATGAAATACAAAATCCTGTATCTCTATTTTATCAGATTTAGATTGCAAGTTGTGGTGTTTATTTATGTAATTAGCTTTACAAGACTCAGGGTCTTGACAAAATAACATTATAGATATAAACAAATCAACCAACATGCTTATCGGAGAAAAATCATTGTCCTAGATAATCGTTCATGGTGTACACACATATGAAATACAATGTAAAATACCTCTCCATTGGGATGGGTCTTTATGCATCATATACATGTATCCCTTCCCATAATTACTTAAATTTATCGATCAATGGTTGGAGGTAGACATCCATTCTCTTCAATTATCATCCACCCGAGACTATAAGAGATAACATAAGATGTTCATTCTTCATGAAAAACCATGGGGGGATATTGTTATTGATCAATACCATTGGACAAATAAAATATTTGGTGTTTTGGAGGGAATACAAGTTAGGTCCATCCATAGCTATGCTCAATCGTAGGCTCCATACTTCATCCTTGAATTTATTGGGCCATGTATCCTCTATATGCTTCATGGATATTGAACATGCTAGGATTCACATAAATTTTAGATCACTTCTATGTGAGGCATGCCACCCCTACAACATGGCTAATTGTTTGCAATGAAAGATCCTTTGAATCCTTGGAATTATAGGCATGTGCCTCAATATCTTATGAGAAGGACCATATGCCTTACCCTTTTATTTATTTATTTATGGTACATATCATGCCCACATTCTGGACATATATCTTTGTCCACATATTCGTTTTTGTATATAATACAATCATCTGGACATGTGTGGTATGATACATACTCAACACCCAACATTTTCAACAATTTCTTTGCCTCTGTGCAACTATCGGGCAATACATTGTCACTCAAAAGTACCTTATCTTTGATTAACCTTCAATTAGTGGGAAATATAAATGTACACTGTCATTAAGCATGAATAAAATCAACCATTTTCTTCCTTCATTGTTTGACAATATTCTTTTAAAAATTAGGGGAATTCATGGTTAGTTACCTCAAAAGTGATGATAAACACATGTCTGACATACCATACATTTATTTTAAGTTGTATAGTAACATTGTTGTCCCTACTTGGGTAGAACTTGACCCCTATACTTGACCAAAGAGAGGGGTGGTAGAATCCTATTTCAGGATTTTGAAGAAGGTATATATGACATCAACGTCATCCCCTAGTTCATTTTTCTAGAATGAATCTAACAACATTCCCTCCATGGCTTGGGTATCCCATAAGAAATCATCCATACCAACCCATATATCATTGCCTTCATCCCCAACACGTGAAGAACTAGTGTTACTGTAGAGGTTTTGAATTAGTGACTCAGGACATAGTGGGAATTGACTAGGTTGTTGTTTCAACCATTCTCGATATGCTTCTTCTTCGAGCTGTTTTCACTTAGAAACAAGCTCACTACTTGACATCATAGTGGGGTGCAATGGTAGATGGTGGATAGGTCACTCGTCATGAGAATCCTGATTGTAAAAATATTGAACATTAGATTGATAGTATTAATCACACAATGCATTTAATATGTTCAAACATTATACTAAACACCTATTAGAAGCATGGATTTCCCCCCCC